>JAOBRD020342053.1:0-20845 GCA_027575215.2 Hydrozoanthus sils | reverse complement strand
AGGATAAAATATAAAAATGGTAATGAAAAATGTGAAAAAATACAAAGGTATGAAAACTCTTGACCTCAAAAAATACCCCACATATTTGTTGCAATTTGCAAATGCAACTGGCGGTCTGGCATTTTTAACCCTATGGTTATTTCAGGTCACCAGTAGCCCTTTAATTCTTTTTTTTTAAACTATATGTATTAACTTGTATCTGCAAATAAGGAAAATAAAAAAGAGGTTGTTGTTGTTGGTGCAACCTGTGTTGACATTTTATTTATTTTCTTAAAATTTAAGAATAACACTCATTGATATGTGACTTTTAAAAATAGGGATGAAAATATAACATTATTAAATTTTGAACAAAACCTGTTTAAAACTAGTTTAATAGCATTAAATTTGTTTCCCAAAATTTCCTCAACAAGTTTTAACCCTTTCATTCCCGTAACACCCTCAGACACCCGCAAAAAAATGTAGACTTATTCTCGTAATACCCTCAAATACCCGCTGAAACCCCACTTGTTTCTACTGTTCCTCCCCTCCCTCTAAAGCAAAATATGACACACAATGGGCTCCATATTGTTTTTTAAGGTTTAAACCAATCGGAATCTCATTACTCCGCATAAAGCAATGATTTCTCATGGGAGATATAGAGGTTTGAAATTTGCGCTTTGTTTAGAACCATCAAGCCAAATTCATTGTGTTGCTAACTTTGCAACAAATTATTACCAAAGAAGAGTTGGAGCTATCTTTGGATATTCAGACGATGAGTATGATGATTTTGACTTAGATTTTGATGAATTTTCTTTATATGGAGATAGCGGGAATGAGTCTTTGGATCACGACAATGGAGAAAGTGAAAGCGAGAATAGCAACAGCAAAGCCAAGGAAGACAAAACATGGTGCACGCAGTTGCATAACTTTGGAGTTAATGAGTTTTTAGGTGACCCAGATGTTTTTACAACTTTGGAGACAATCCAACAGCTGACCAATATTTCCTAGAGTTATTTGGCGAAGAAACTTTTGAACTGATTGTGCGAGAAACAAATTGCTACACTCAACAAATGTTGGTCAACAAACAACGGCTCACACAATGGAAAGACATTTCTCTCACTGAGATGAAGGCATACTTTGGTATTTGTGTGATTATGGGCATAAATATATTACCTAAAATTTCTGACTATTGGTCAAACGAACTCTTTTTAGGCAATGAGGCAATCAAGGGGGTCATGCCTTGAAACATTTCAGGAAATCGCGCAGTTTTTGCATTTCTCGAATTCAGAAACTGCTCTAGCACATGGTGAGCCAAACTACAATCACCTATACAAACCTATACAGCAAAGCCAGCTAAGTATGACATTGAAGTATGGACGGCGGCAGATTCTAAAAATGGCTTTGTCGTTAACTTCTGTCAGTGTTTACCTTGGAAGCGAGCAAGGAGAAAAACTTATCCACGGACTTGGATATGATGTGGTGATGAAGATGGTTCAACATATCTTAACCAGAGTGGCCATGTATTTTTCGACAATTTTTTTTCAAGCCCAAGGTTGCTGGAGCATTTGCTGTTACAAAACACGTATGCCTGCTCAATTGTTCAATGCAACCGAAATTCAATTCAATTGTGGAGCACTTTCCTTCTAACTTTATAACCAAGCTGCAAACTTCCATATAGAATCATTTGAGGACTTGTCTAGAATCATACAGAATTATTGGACATAACTATTGAGCTAACAGTTGCGAGACATATGTCAAGTGGGAATAGACAAGAACTTAACCTGTGACTTGGCTCCCCATGTGAGTCTGTAGCATAATGTGTAGAGCATCTAACTGGTAATCAGAGGGTTGCAGGTTTGATTCCCCTCAATGGCTCTTAGTATTCAACTTGTGGAGCACTTTCTTTCCAACTACTGTATTTGTTTGTTTGTACTGTGATTAATTTGAATGACAAGTATTGCCTCAGTCTCCTTAAGAGAATAAGTTTGTTAAGTTCATGCAGAGTACAGACAGCTGTAGAGACTCTTGTTTACATATATTTAATAAAAGTGTTTAGATCTGTTTTGAGTTCTGTGTTTCCATTGGATTATCAGTTGTTGTTTTGATGTAAAATGTCTAGCTATTGTACAATTAATGGTAATTGATTTGTTTGTTTGTATGGTCTTCATACTGTCACAATGTGCAAATTAATAATAACAACACTTTTGTGATAAGATACGTAGTATCTTAAGTAGTAACTTCAAATAAAAAATACAGTAAAAGTTTACCAGCTTATAACAGGGCTTCTGGAATTTCGCGATTATGCAATTTCGCGAGATTGATCCAAAATCGCGTAACTCCCGAAATTTGCATTTTTCCGCGTAATTTCGTGAAATTCATAAAATCAGTCATTTGGACAAAAGATAACACCTTTTTTATTTTATATGAAAACCTGATAAGTTTTAGCAGCTCTCTGACCTCTTAAAATCAATTTAAAACCCCTCAAAACATGACAGTTTTAATGTGGTTCAGTTTTATCAGGGTTAGCACTAGATTCCAAGGGCCCGACGCCTCTTAACGGTCAAAGATATCATTGTAAAAAGAAAGACTGGAACGAGACACTTCCGATGAAGATTCGGTGATGCGTGAATTCTTATTTTACTCTACTCTTGTTCAATTTTAAAATCAACTTATTGAATTCTATAGTTTAAAACGATTCGATAACACGCAAGTTCTGGGTATTTCACTTTGTCGGTGTACAGCTCGAATCACTCTAGGTGTACAGACCTAAAATCACAAATTAAAAGGAAGAAAAGAAGCCCAATAAACAAACCTCCCACAGGTCCGTGGAATCTAACACATTCTAGTAACACAGAATTGACTAGTTTCCACAGACCTAAAGCAGGTTCAGATTCATACTAATGACTGATGAATTTTGACCCTCCGTTTTTGATTTTTGAAAGGAATGAAATTGCACAACAAACAGAAATTAAAGAAAATTATCTTTCATCAGACAATGGCAAAAACTGAAAAAGGATTGTTATTAATACTTTGTCTAATTTCACAGCAGCACTTTTAAGCGGCAAAAATTTAATGAACTTAAACCAATAATGTGTCACACTTTACAACAGCCTAGTGTTGGAAATTTTTGTCAGAAGAGAATCTGATCTGAAATAACGGTACTGTTTATTACTGAAACCTATTTAAAACAACACAAATAAAAGATTCAAAAAAGCTTTTAGTGAAAATTACTAATTAGTGAAAAATATGTGCGTTCGATAAGTCAAAAGTATAAACGAATATATCTATTACTCGCTTAGTGAGAAAAGGACAGAAAAGTATCATGATTGTTTCACCATTTTTATTCATGACGATTCATCTCATGCGGAGAGCTTTTGACAAAGGATATGTCTGACGAAACATGCTGAATTTAATTTGCAAAACGGATGTTTCAAGTCAGGTAGAACACTATTTGAAAGATATATTTTTTAGAGAAACAACTCCGCCGCCTGCACTTGTTTTAATCAAGCATAATTCACAGACAACTAGATCTTGAGATCTGTAATTAGCATTGCTTATAATCAACAGTAATGCCTTTTATTAACATATTTTCGAACAATTTTTATCAAACAACCAAACAAAGCAAAAAAAGCTCTGACAAAAAAAACTGTTGTTGTTTCAGTCAAATTTAAAACTTTATTTAAGGTTGTGTGTGAATCGCGGCAAGTGACAATATTTTATTTTCATATTGTAGAAACGAAGCACAAAAAACTTAAGAAAAGGGAGTTTAACCTCTAGAAAGTTTTCCGCTGTGTCAACCATGTAGGCACTCTGTGTAAAATTGGCCGCGCGGGCAAAGTTACAGCTTATACGAAAAGGGGAGCTGGCTGGTTCTGGTTGAATAATATATTATAGGAGAACTCATGGTTACTGGGAAATCTGGGAGGAAATGTATCTAAAATCTGTGCCATGTGAAAATTTATTGACTATTTAGGGGTACTAAGTGAAATACAAAAACCCTATTCGATTCAAAAGTAGCAGAAGGCCAAGGGAGGGTTAGAGTCACCCAATACCTCCCGTCGTGCTACTGCTCACGTATAGAAACAAGAACCAAAAAAAGGAAAAATTGTTGCTATGCCTATAGGTTTCTTCAAATCCCCCCTTGTTTTTGCTGAATGACTTTTTAACGACATATTTTTGATTAAAACAATGCCTTTTTATCGTATGAAAAGCCTGCAATTTGTGGCAACTAGGAGCATTTTTCTTGCAGTTCTAGCCATTCTATGAATGACAATTTTTTTTCGATTTCTGTTACTGAAATCTGTTTCTGTAGGTGATACAATTTTATTTTTTTCAAAAGCCAAAACGAAGAGTCAAGTTTATCAGTCATTAGCATATTATCTGGACCTGCTTTACTAAGGTCTGTGGAAACTAGTCAGTTCTGTGTAGATTGTGTTAGATACCACAGACCTAAAGAAGGTTTGTTTATTGGCATTCTCTGCTTCCTTTTAATTCGTGATTTTAGGTCTGTACACCTAGAGTGATTGGAGCTGTACACCGACAAAGTGAAACACCCAGAATTTGTGTGTTATCGAATCGAGTTAAACTATAGGATTCTAATTGTTGATAATTGAGCACGAGTCAAGAAAATACGAACTCACGCATCACTGAATCCTCATCGGAAATGTCTCGCCCCAGTCTATCTTTATACAATGATACCTTTGACCGTTAAGAGGCCTCGGGCCTACCTACCGTAGGTTCGTGGAATCTAGTGCTAACCTTTCATCAGTCGCCATTTGGTTTAGTAACCAGGCCGTTTATAAGCGGGAGCCTGGTTCGGGGTTTTACAAAATAAAAATTAAGCCAAATTCCAATATAACTTTTATCTGTTTAACTACAAAAATAACTTCACATGCTTAAAAACTGGATTTATTTCTTGACATTTGTAAAAAAAAAGATAAATTCGATCTTTAACAGCTGTTGAAAAGGTAAATTATTTCAATTCTTTTTTTTTTATCTGTAAACTTTTTCTGTGTTTGTTTTGTGACATAAACTTTAAAGCCTCCATCTAAAGAACAGCTCCAGCTGCCAACTTCACTTTGAATTAATTCAGGTCCTTGATAACTACTGACATGACTGCTTAATTAAAAACATAACAAGTCAAGAGTTAATCAAATACCACAAAATGTTTAACCCAATACTTTGAGTTCGTGCTGAATTAACCCATTTTCATCACATTCTTACCTAGTTTTTTATCAAGTATTAATTTGCAAAAATTAGTACTAATTTTGGTTTGAAGTTACACTAGTCGTTTGAACAATTTATTACAAACTACTTAAAATCCCAAGCGATTACAAATTCAAGTGGGCATAATATATTAAGATTAAGGTACTACAGATACAACTAATTTAAGGATTCAAATGCAGCTGGACTGTTACTACATAAAACTACCTAGATAATAATTAGTATTTTAAGGTAAACAATGACTGAAGAAAAAGTTTACAATTTGCCATGCAATTGACCTCTCCTGAGGCGCAATCAGCTACCAATGCCGTGCAATTTTGCAAATTTTCATCGAGACATTCCAGAAGCCCAGTTATAAAGATAAAACAAAAACTTTACTCATGTTGATAATTATGTTTATATCCATAGGTCCTTGTGAAAAAGTTCATGATGAAAAATTAAGAGACAAGTAAGTAATTATTGTTTGAGGTTTAATGCTCACACACACATATCCTTTCAGTAGTTCTTATGATTGATCCTGTATTTTCGGTGGCAGTTACGATAGGTGTACAGTACTTAGGAGACAGCAAAAACAAGATATAAAATCGTAGTTGGTACAGAGCACCTTGTCCAACCTCACCAACATCCTCACACATACATATCCATAACATATATATGTATATATATATATATATACATATATGTAGGGTGACTTAATATTTAGTCTGCCTTGCTCAAATTCTTACAATTCCTAGTTCCCATACTAGTATCTTTTTTTTTCATGATCTTCAGGGCTCAAACTTGCCACCCATAGGTGGCCAATGCTATCAAAAAACGAACGCTAGCTACCAGATTTTAAGAACTGTAACCAACTGGCTACTACAAGATTGTGTGGAACCATTGCGACTGATTAACTAAGAGTTATTATTTTAAACAAAATGAAAAACAATGTGATGAACAAATGAAGCTTATCTGCTTTCCTGGGCAAATAAATCTGAAAACATAGACTAGCAGGGCTTCAGGTTTAGACTTGCGAACGGCGAATTTCACCAGGCCTACAACTAATTTTCTGTCTGTTTTCGCTGGATGAATATCTTTATTCGCCATTGAATCATTTTACTAAAATGACAGTTAAGAAACTGAAATTTTGAATGAGATGAATAATAATTGATATGTTCATCTAAATTTCCTTGAAGTAACTTCCAACTTACCATGTAAATCAGAGTTAGAATTGCCGTTGCAAGGGTGTTACGCCACAAATAATATTGTAATAATTGCCACAAAATGTAATTTATCGCAAAATGTAGTAAGAATCACCACAAAATGTAATATTAACCCAATACAAATAGTAATAAAATTGACGCAAATTGCAATAAAAAAGTTAACCCAAAATGTAACAATACTTTTTCAACACAAAGTGTAATAACTTTTTTTAACACATGTGTATTGTAATAATGCAAAATGTATTAACTTTCTAACACATGTCAGTCATCTCAAAATTAGTATTTTGACTTGGAGAATATTTTTTATGTAGATTAATCTTGTTATTTGACTTTTCCTAAACAAAAGACGAAATCAGGTGGTACATCGTTATGAACTTTAAATTTCAATGCCTAAATGTTTCAAAAAAGTGCTGTATTGTAGGGAGCATCCTTCTCGGAATACATGGGTATAGTTATTTCTCATCTTATGGACACCTCCCTTATTCAGACACCCACTAATACGGTATGTCAGTTAACTTAAAGTCAGCACTAAACCTACATGTTTCTGACACTGCACACTATCTAGACACCACTAATAACCAAAGGTGACTTTTAGCCAAGGCATGAAATGCGATTTGAGATTAATATTTTAAAATTGTTTATTATTTTAGCCTGCCACAACTGACAAAGAATATAACATCAGTGTTATTCAGGAACAGACACGTTCTGGCAGGAATGCAGCTTGTTGTATTTTAGGTCAAGAGATGTTACAGTAAAATCACAGTTGTTATAGACTAAGTTATTAAATTTGTGTTTTTACAATGAGTGCTTAAAGCTGATTTAGAGGTGGCTGACATAACATATTAGCAGGGTGTTCGAGTTTGTAAGGTGTCCATAGACAAGAAACGACTATCCATATATTCCGATAACTTAACACCCTAGAATGACGCACTCTTCAATACCACACCTCAAATTCATTAAAATAAACTATCTTTGGAGTTGAAATTATGAAGGAACACCACCTGATTTCTCCTTTCCTTCAAATCAAGTCAAACTAGGCAGACTTTAACTGAAGTAATGTTTACAAACAAACCATTTCAAATTTAACATCTTCGGGATTGACCTTAAACAAAGAACCTTTGACTCAAACCACAAATCAAATAACAGCTTACTCCATAACAACAGTGACTAAAATCCTCCTAAATAATTAAGATCTATGAAGAAAAAGTTCTCCAAGTCATAACACTAATTTTGAGATGACTGACATGCCGTTAGAAAGTTATTATACATTTTGTGTTGAAAAGTTATTACAGTTTTGTTAACTTTTTATTACAGTTTGCATCAATTTTATTACAATTTGCATTAATATTACATTTTGTGGCAATTCTTATTACATTTTGTGGCGAGTATTACAATTTGTGGCATAACATAAGGGTATGTATTATGAAACGTAGACATACCGGAAGCTTTTCAGTAATTTAACATAAAAGGCCACCAGGTGTTCAAGTTTCTTTTATTGTAGTGCTAGTGGATAATGTAAAATAGCTGGAGATTATACAAGAGTCTCCAGGCCATGTACAACTATGGAGATTTTTGAGCCAGGTGGTATAAATTTTCTCTACCTGTGCTATTTCAAACCAGAAACTCTGGACTAGAAAGGAAGTTTTAAAAAGCTTGTACTTGTTTTTTCAAAGAGACATAGATTTCTGGTAGGACCATTGCTAAACTGTTGATTAAGTTTTACACTTGTAAATTGATTTGTGCCTTCAAGGTTTTCTGATTCATTGTCAATTGTTACTTGATTTGCAGATAATTGGAAATGATTTTATTCAAGATGTAATTTGGTTGAAATGTTTTATATAATTGGAACTGCTTTTCATGAAAAGTGAGAGTCTGCATGGTCTCGTTTCAAATCTTTCTTTTGCAATAGCTTGAAGAACAATAACAAATTAATTGAATAATTGTAATAATACAGTGTTAAACAGAGAAGTAGGAAACAACTAACAAATTGATTTTTACAATATGAAATTATTTTGCTTTTCTTTTAGGTATAAGAAAAGTAGTCGCTATGGAAATTTAGGGTATGAAGAGGAGTTCTTACGTTACTTACAGAATATTATGTCTGATGTGGAGCGGCGGATAAGAAGGGGTCACATGAGACTGACTATGCCAGTTGGATCAGATAAGGTAGTGTTGAAATGTTATCTTTTTTGTGTAACTATAAGGGTTGTAGAAAAAAAACAGTTAAAGAGCAGTTCTGTATTGGAAACATTAAGTTCAGATCTATTGTAAACAAGTTATTTTCTTGATCTACATTTTATCTTGGGAAACAGTCTGGTTAATTACGTAATGGTAAAACTTTGAGTTTATTGCATAGGTACAAGTTTTTTTCTTCAAGAATTTCTTCGAGAATTACCCTACTCCAGATTCTGAATCATTTGAAACAAAAATTTTTCTTCCTGGGATCCGGACTCTGGACTTAAAAGTCTCAATATGAATCCAGATTAGGCCAAATAAAAAAATTTGTTAGTTTCTCGTCCCCACCCGCCTGATTTTTCACGCCGCCTCGATTTTATTTTTATTTTTTATTATTTTAAATTTTACTCTTTTTGTTCGAGCACTCTTAAAAATATCGAGGGAGCACATTAATTTTACACTACAGAAAAATATGCCTTTGTTAAATAAAAAGTTATTTTTTTATTGAGATCGGATGGCATGTACGGAAGCTCATTTGAGTCACTTCCACATTGTCGCCGTACATATGCATGATCAGATCACACTGAAAATGTAACATGAAACCAGTCTGGAAATCACGAACCACAGTCATACAAGTTTTACAAAAGCTCATTCATTACACCGGTGTCACAGCGGATTTGGTCCCCCGCAGATTTGGTCCCCCCGGACCGAATCCGCTAGTGGACTTGGTCCCCCTTCTGCGAAAGCTTCGAAACTCGAAATACGGCTGCTACAAATCACAATTATAAACCAACCAAATCAAGATTTTGAAATGGAACAAGCAAATATTCTTTTTGTTATGTTATCAGTTTTTACAACCTGTTTAAGCTTGAAATCAGTGTCAGTATATTGTGTTTATTCTGGAATTGTTGATCGTCCGATGCGTGCAATGAATCCGTGCAATGACTGGTCGTGCAACCACAAAAATGTCAATAATTATAAACATAAACTCTGAAAAACGAATAATTTCTTAGACTTTTAAGAGGTTTAAGCAATCGTCTCACTTTACCTTAACATGCAAATTTTGTTTTCATTGCACTGCAACCATTGTCTTCTTCATTCATGAAACGCCGACGCTTCGAACTGAAAACACGCGTCGACTTTCTCAAACACAATTGACATTAATTGCATTGTTATCCAAACAGGAAAGGTGCATGCAAGCTAAGACTCACTGGAAATTTTAAGACGAATTTTGACCGTTTTTGTTAAAATTAAGGCTTCTCGTTTTAAAAAATCATTCTTCCAAGAACCAGATATAAAAATGCTCACGAATTCTGTCCGCAAAGCGCATTATTGATCCTAAAATAGCCTCACGGTAAATTTTCACTTAATTGCAAGGTTGTTTACTGGTCAGTGGCGGAAGAATGGTTTCAAAACAATTTTTTTTCTTGGTTAATTTTAGCAAGAACAATCAATTCATCCTTTCGGCTTTTAGTAGCGCCTTTTAGTGTCTTTCAGTTGTTTTTTTAATAAAGTTATTCACACTTCTCACCCAAGATGAAATGGAAAAGTTTAACATGTATTTGCTAGCCTAACCTTCAACTAAATTTCACACAAACATTAATCAAAAATTTAATATTTCGTCCTTCTCGACAATTCCTTGTAAAACTTTGCAGAACAAAATTGTAAAAAACTGCCACAACATTTAAAATACTCGCTGACAAATATAGGCGTATTTTAATCAAAACTTGATAAACACAAAGGAATTCATCATGTTCTGCCGCGTACAGAGATACTCAGATTCATGCTCACGGGATCGGATGCAGTAAGGGTGCGCGGATTTTATGGCTGTAAAGCCCATAAATTCATCTCAAAATGTTTATAAATGCATTTGAACGCCGTAACAGTTTAAAAATCCAACTAAAACTCAGTTGTGGAAAGTTTTTCTGGGGAGACCAAATCAGGGAAGGGGGGGACCAAACACGCTAGCGGATTTGGTCCGGGGGAGGTTTTCATCCTCAATTTCTACTTCTCTTCTACGTAAACCGTATTCTCGTAATCGCCGCTTAACGTTCGCCAGACTCATGGAAATTATGTGTTGACATTTGAGAAAGTGAAGAATAACGTTATTTTCGTAACCCAAGTGAAAGTAATTCTCTATGACACTTGGCAGCACGTTACGAGCGTCCGCCATGACAATGAGTTTCAGAGCCTACAGTCATATTGGTCAGAGATAACTCCAGACCAGTCCCCTATCGTTTTTTATTTGCGTTAACTTTTTTGTTTGCGTTAACTTTTTTATTTGCGTTAACTTTTTTATTTGCGTTGATTTTTTTATTTGCGTTGGTTTTTTTGTTTGCGTTGATTTTTTTATTTGCGTTGAGTTTTTTATTTGCGTTGAGTTTTTTATTTGGGTTGCCTAACTATTTTTTTTGCGTTGTTTATTTTTATTTGTGTTGACTGTTTTATTTGCGTTGATTTTTTTTGTTTGCGTTGATTTTTTTGTTATGGTTTTTTTGTTTGTGTTGTCACATATTTTTTGTTTGCGTTGCCATACTTTTAAGTTTGTATTAACTTTTTTGTTTGCGTTGCCATAATATTTTGTTTGTGTTGTTTCTTTTATTGTTGTGTGTATCATTCTGTTACTTTTGTGCTGAGCCTTACAGGCCACCGTAAAATCTAGATTCCTAGTGCAAGAATGTCTATGGGAGGTTTTCTTCTGTGCCCAAATAGACCTCAGCAAGCATTTCTTTGATAAAATGAACTCACCCATGTAACCTATTTGCGCAGTATGAAAACTTAGCTGTAAGAAGTCTAGGTGAAAATGTCATCTTGGGTTTTCTCAAAGAAACATAAACCAAGTTAGTATTTGGTAATGCAGTTATACTTAATAATTGTATAAGACTATTATAAAGCTGTCCGTTGACAAGCAAATCAAAAAATAGTTTATATATAACGTCCTAAATTTACTTGCCCTGAATCTCATTTGTAAGGTCAAAAATAATTCTTACATTTACAAGACTCACTTCGACCATAATATTTTTAATTAGTTAATAAGTACAAAATGATCAGGATAACATGGTTCACCTATCTGTTTCCCGTTTTATTTCATAGTTTTTGTGACTATTATAGATTTTATTCAATTCTTCCTCACTCAACAGGAAGCTCAGAACAAGAAGCCGGATAGTGAGAAGGCACAGATGTTGTCAGAGAAGGTTAATGCGTTGCTAGAACAGGTACATTCTTAACTTCAAAATCAGTATGCAGTTCTTTTGTATGTAGTGCTTATGTGAGCTTTTGGTTAATTTTGTGTATATTGATTTCTGCAATTTATCACCTGCAGGTTGAACAGCTGGGTACTGAAGGGAAGGTAGAGGAAGCTCAGGGTGTTATGAAACTTGTTGAGCAGCTGAAGGAGGAAAGGGAACAGGTATCTCGAAATGTAAGTTTTGTAAGCAAGCACCTTGCTGTATTATTCAATAAAGAATTGTATACATGTACTTAATGGAGACACACAATTGTTTCCGCTATCTGCGTTTTTAAAAAGAAATTTATATTTCACAGTTTTTCGTTGTTACTGTCGTGAGGGTCAAGTTCTCAAGTTCAAGCCTGTTGCAGGGTTTTTTGTTCTTAATCCGAGTAAACAAGGTTCAACTGAATCAAGGAAAAAATGAACATTTTTTTAAGAATTGTGTCAAATTGTATCAGTATCTTACCATTTAGTTTGTGTATTAGATTCTTCCCGAAAAAAGTTTTCATTCGACTTTTTCTGCTTCTAAAAGTTAGCTCATAGAAGTTGCTTTTCTTTACTGCTCATTTTATTAGTTTTCCCAACCGTGATCCGTGTATAATGTTTGCATGAAATTATTCTCATGTAACCTGTTTTAACAATTTTTTTGCATTTTTTACCTTAGCAAAGTCGAGATTTTAGCCTCATGACTTCACAAGAGAAACAGATGGAAGTATGTGAAGTTTGTGGTGCTTTTTTGATCATTGGTGACGCACAGTCAAGAGTTGATGACCATCTCATGGGCAAGCAGCACCAAGGCTACGCAAAAATTAAAAGCACAGTTGAGGAACTTAAGGTTAGAGTTGTTATCCCATTAAAAATATGATTTTATTTTGGTCATCTGCTACCTTATTGTAAGCAAGGGTTTTGTTTGTTGTCAACTATGGTATTTAGAATGAATGATGGTGTAAGTTATGTGCAGGTAATCAGTGTTAAAGTTTTTCTTTAACTAAAAATGTAGTTTATTTGTGGTGCGATAATAGCCCAGAAACTACGGTGATAGTGCAAATACCTGTTTTT
Organism: Hydrozoanthus sils; assembly: GCA_027575215.2. Taxonomy (NCBI): domain Eukaryota; kingdom Metazoa; phylum Cnidaria; class Anthozoa; order Zoantharia; family Hydrozoanthidae; genus Hydrozoanthus; species Hydrozoanthus sils. Next base: position 7,978 of record JAOBRD020342053.1, on the reverse strand, counting down.
GAATAGACAGTGCACTTTTTTCCAGAGTCGGCCATGGAAGAGAAGGCAACGAAGCCCTAGATCAAAGTCTCAAGATCCAGATAAGCAGAAGGAGTCTGATGCAAAAGATGGAGATAAGGAGAGAAGCAGAGACCGTGACCGTGAGAAGAGTCGCGAGAAGGATAAGGAGCGTGATCGTGACAGGCGGCGTGATAAGGATCAAGACAGGGATAGGGACAGAGATCGGAGGAGAGACAGAGAACGACACAGAGACAGAGATCGTGACCGTGACCGTGACCGAGATCGTGACCGAGATCGTGACCGTGATCGAGACCGAGACCGGGGTCGCGATAGAGATCGTGATCGTCGTAGAGATCGCGACAGGGACCGAGATCGCAATAGAGATCGCAATCGTGATCGTGATCGGGATCGGGATCGTGACCGGGATCGAGATCGAGATCGTGAAAGGGTTCGAGAAAGAGATCATGAGAGGGACCGAGAGAGAAGCCGCAAAAGCGATCGTGATAGGGGCCGGGATCGGGATAAAGATAGGGGTAGAGAAAGAAGTCGGGACAGAGATCATGAAAAGGATCGAGATATGGACCAAGGTCTTGAAGATGACAGGGGTGGAGCAAAGGATGGGGATAAACAAGAGAGGGCCAGTCATGCTAAAGTGGACGAAGATTGTGATGCAGAAGTACAGTCAAGTAAAAGTTGTGAATCAGGCCAAGAATTAGATGATAAAGATAAGTCCAGCCCCGCAGGTAGCAGGTGAGTGTCATCTGAACAGCCATCAACTGGCTCCAATTTAACAAACTGTAAGAGCAGAGACATTCTCTTAATCTGCTGACAGTTTATCCAAAATTTGATCAAACGTTAAAGCAAGCGTAGCTATAATAAACTTGTTGATGTATAATTGTCTGTACTCGAGGTAAGACAATTGGCGAAACTTACATTAACGAGGCTCAACATGTTTTGCGTTCTACATGTCCCGGATGGACGTGTAAGGAAGATCATGCCAAAGAATCTTGGAGGCTCAAGTTAAATCTTGACGTTTTATTTCACATTTTTGTGAAAAAACACTACCCAAGCACTATAACATTCAAGGAGTGCAAGGTATTTGAAACTTTTGTTTTTGCACATTACTCATGGATCAGAGCAGGATTCTGAAGGTAACTATTTTTTTCCTTAAATTTTTCTCGGTATTACCACACCTTGCATTGATTTTTTCTCATTGTTTATTCCGTGTACGTTGTCATTCGTGAACTATCTTTTAAATCGACGGCTGTCTGAGAAGAGCAGAAAATTTTAAGGTTAGTCAAAGCCCATTCTTGCGGCCGGACAAAGTGCGTTTTTAGCCATCCAAGCTGTTGAGGCTCACCCGAGGAATGCAAGGTACCAATTTGTCCTTTCTCTTGAGTTTTAATTCCGAGTAGAAACTTTTAAGTTTAATCATAGCAGCTGTATATAAACCTTCAGTCAATGCGCCTGGTCGGACAGAGAGTGTTTTATGCCACGGCTGCAGCCAAGCTCATCCTGAGGAATGCAAGGTATCCAATTGTCCTTTTTCTTTAATTTTTGAGTCTTGTTGTGGTCAAAACATGCGTGTTGAAGCTCCAGTTTTCAGCTCACCGTACGTACGCACGGTATATCTGCCTTCGTGATAAAGTTGTCAGTTATTTGGCGCAGACTGATTGAATGAATGTTTGGATGCGACAGCAGCAAGTCAAGTCACAGCTTTTTACATCTTATAAGAAAGGTACCCAGCAGGTATTCAATGTAGAACTAGGGAGTAATATTTACCATACAATTGTACTCAAGTGTATACCGTGAAGAGTCTCGAAAATGTGGATAGCAGCGCATCCTCCTATACTGTACTTTCCTACACAGAGGATATTACACGGTGGCGCTAATATATAAAGTTTATCTTTGAGTGGAAAAAAGAGATTTCACGAGCGAGCGTTGCGAATGTATATGTTCGCGCCAACGTGTATCGTACTTTTTATTATATAGATATGAGTGTTTGTTTACCTCGAAATGAGAGGGAAAAACAAAGAAAATATGACGTCAATGAGTATCTTCTCAGTGAGGGTATGGAAATTATATCACTGGTATCCCGCATTTAGTTTTGTATGAAATCTACGAGTGGCGTATTTTATAGTAAAACACTCATATCTGTATGATAAACGCTTTAACTGACTGAAATTCTGTTATGGAAAAAACATGTGCTACGTAGTAATGCGTTCATTGGAGAGTAAGTCAGACATGATTTGATCAGCTAAAATTCGAAAGATTAAATTTCGCCGTGAGAAGTTCAGAAAGATCACGTTTGGAGCGTCAGCCCTTCGTTTGTTCGTTACAAAGTTAAACCTTTCGACTCTTAGTTGATCATATGTACAATTAACATTTTGCATCGCTAGTTGTGACAATTGACTCTAGTGATCTCGCTCTCACCAAATGATCTCTGGACTCTAGGGTGTTTTAAACATTAGAAACACAATTTAAAATAGATACGATAAAAATAGTTAGTTTAGTTTTGGTAATATAGGAAGCTTAAGCATAGTAGAGTTGACTAAAGTGGCAAAAGAACACTGTTTTCACTACTGTAATTTGTTTTGGTCGTACGTTGTACCGCACCAAATCGGCCACCTGCCTACTGTTCTCCTTGCTTAATCTCTTATACCAACTTTAAGGGTTTGGGTGGAAATAATGAAGGTATATTTGTTTTTTATTTACCCTTTATTGATTTACCATTCTATATTTACCTTATAATTACTCTTGTTTGCAGTAGCACAATTTTGCGACTTTGCAATGGTTCAGTGTAAGTCATTTGTTTGCATTTGCAAAGAAATTTCCTTGCAGATTCCTTTTAAGTCAAGCGAAACAAGTTTTATTTCTTTTCATATTAATTTCACTTGTTATGCTTTTTCCGTTTTCTTCCCATTCCTCCCTAAGTTCCTGTTATATCTCATCTATTACATGTTTGACAGTGCGTTTGTGGGAATGGCATGATTCGTGTCCTTGATAGAGCTCAAATTACTTGTTCACCAAGAAGCTTCCATTTCGCTCCCCCGGAAATCTGAAAAACGCCATGAGTAATGAGCAAACTCTTTATGATGCAATCAATGCATGTTGAAATTTGTCTTGACAAATGACCCGCGATCATCTCGTCAATCTCGATCATTTCATTAACAGCATTGGCATCGACATGTGTACCTGTCAGAAAAAATTTTCCTTTCACCACAATTTACACTTGTCCTTTGTCTTGGGTATGTTATCTCCCGAGTGCTCTCAGCCAGATCTTTGCAAAACGGCAAAGTACTGTGTTTCCAAGTAGCAGAATTTCAAAATTTGTGAATGATGATAACCATCATGAAGTCAGGCCAGTGTAGTGGTCACTAATTGAAGTCGGATCAGATTGTTGGTCTTAACCAGGTTCGTCTAGAAGCCACGAATCAACCTTCTATTGATTATTAGTCAGGCAGAGATTGTTGTTCTCTACCTTATCGGGAAGTGATGTAGTGGTCACTTAAGTTAACAATTGGCCGAGAGGTTGATCTTGGCCTGACTGGATGTCAGGATGTCAGTTCCTACCAAATTCTCGGTAGCTTTTCTTCCCTCCACAGAACCAATCTCACGCAAAAATTTATGCTGTTGATCGGTTTACACATGTGCCACTACTTCTTTTTAAACTCCATGATGCCAAATCTGAATCTTTAAAGGTATAGGACCTAGCTTATTTTCGTGCAGTTTGTTTAGATTACAGTTCCCGCTTTGCAATTTCAGGGCATTCACTGTATTAAACTTCCGACTTACTCTATGACAACTTAATGGTAAAAAATAATTTAACTAAACCTGTGTATTGAAAACTTGAGTAGTTGCGAAAGGAAACTCTTAGTCGTGATGTTATCAATAGTTTGACGTTGTTGTGTTGTGTTTTATTATATCTCTTAGGTCTCCAAGTGCAGCCAAGAGAAGCCCTGAACGAGGCGACAGTTCACGGGGTTCCTGCTCGCCGCCACAAGCAAAGCGCCCTCGTTCCAGGTCCTCCTCGTCCAGCAGCTGAAACAATGATATGATTGGCTGTAGAGCCAAGGCGTCTGTTGGAGGAGCTAGACATTTAGGCTGTGTTAACTTGTAGGTTAGTGGTAGAACAAATTGGACTGATTATCATTTATGACCAGTTCATTTAAAGCACTTTATGACCGCATTTTTTTTCATTGAGCTTTATTAAGATGTATTGTTTTGTTGTCATAAGCAAACAGTTTTGCAATCAGGCGTATTAAGCTACCGTATAAAACCTGATAAACTGTCCAACAGTGGCTGTGGGGTAGTTCCTCTTTCAATATATTTGCTGTTGAAGGTACTCGCTGTGTAAGTGTTAGTGCAATGCCGCCTTTCTTGTTAGTAAGTATTTTGAAGTGGGAAAGAGTGGAGAAAAGGGATTTGCGGGAGCTTTGCCCGGAGATCTTCTTTATTGTGCTGGGAGACCACAAGTTGTTTTGTGTTCAAGAATAGCTTTGGTCCGTGTGGATGTTACAGTCAGAGCAACACAGAACAATATTGCCGGCTCAAGCATTTATTGACAAGAGCGCAAAGACTTTTATGGTCTTTTTTCATGACGCTTGCCACTTGAGGGAATATTTGTGATAAGTTGTTGAGTACGATTGTGTCTCTTGTACTGAAGACTCAAACATAGTTTAGCATTCGCCCCCTTTACAGTAGTTACGTTATACAGTGTTGGCGGCGCCAGTCCACAAGTGTGGAAAGAAACAATATCTAACCGTTTAGTTTGTGTATTAGATTCTTCCCGAAAATAGTTTTCATTCGATTGAAGTTTACTTTAAAATTCCAATTTTTTTTTGTAACTGTAATGTAACCTAATTTTATAAAGGTTTTGACGATGACCGACGTGTATTCCTTAACGTAATAAAGTGTCAGTGTGTTTAAGAGTTGTGGTTATTTATTAACGTGAGATTGGAAAAGCTTGGATTGGTGTGCAACAAATTTCCATGCTAGAATATGCGAGAAAAAATCGTTAGATCTTATGTCGGGGAGAAGAAATATTTTTAGCCAGCCTTGTGTAGTTGTACCCACCTTTGCATGGGCTAAGAGGTTCTCAAGGAGTGACTGAGACAAGGTGGGATTCTACCCAACCGACTAGAGATAGGGTAGGAAATAGTGCTTATATTGGGATCGGCTAGAAAAATAGATATTTTTTCCTCCTTGGCGTATATTAGAAGACATCCAAGAAAGAATACTCCTCTGTTTGGGATAGGATGAGAAGTACTCGATAAAGAGTTGTACCCGTTTTTGAATTAGGTTAGAATATTCGTTTTTATTCCATTGATCAAGGACCCGCGCTCTAAAAGGACCGTTGGCCGTCATTTCATTCCAGACAGCGAGGTGTCAACATATCTCACTTCTGTCGTACCGGCACTTCACTCTTGAATAAGTTATGATCTCAGGCCGGCACTTCGCTCTTGAATAATTAGAAAGTTAAACGAGACTTACCTGGAAGTTGAAGTTTGACTGAGATGCTGTGAAGTCATCATGAAGTATAAGGAATCACATAAGATTGCACTGACCATACCCAAGATTCAATATTTTAGAGTGGACACGAACAAATTCAAATCAAAATGGGAGGAAGATTTAATATAAGTCCATCGGTATTCGATTGTATCGGGTAGGGCATGTGATTCCTTATACTTAATGATGACTTCACAGCATCTCAGTCAAACTTCAACTTCCAGGTGTTACGTCATCATTCCGTTAAGGAATCCCATGAGAGTTTTAGAGCTGTATTTGTGAGCGACCAGCAACATAAACAAAGTAAAGAATACTACGAGCTACAAAGTAAGAATACTACGAGCTACAAAGTTAGAATACTACGAGCTACTTTTCCTAAATTACAAGTAGGTTTGTTGTAAAATTTTGCAAATGTTGAACTAGTTGACCATCCCGCAGTTTTGCAAATAGTTTGAATTAAGACCCCTTTTCTACTCGCAGTACTGATTCCACTGTCTCGAGTGTTGTGCGGTGTAAATCTACTTAGATCTATGCCTGCAGCTCCTAATACTGACTTAATCCAACGAGCAACAGTATCTTTACTAACTTGGCAATAAGGTCTAACAAAACTAACAAACAAACGAGTACAGTATCCCTTAAGGGTTTTAGTACGTTGTAAATATTCTTGAATAACAGTAACAATACAAATCCTCCTGTCGTGAAGGTGTGCTGGCAGTTCCAATTCATGAATATGTTTCCCAGGTGTGGTGTGTTTCAATATGTCACCAATACTAAATTTAACGATAGAAGTGGTAAGTTCCATGTTGTGAATGTCTAACAGGTGAATAGTTTGCCCTTTGAGTTGAAAGGATTGCAACCAAAGCTGCAAGCTTGTGTGTCAAGTCTTTCAAAGATATTTTCTCCAATGGATCTAGTGTCCTGAGATATTCAAGTAAAACTGAAGGGTCCCAAGTGACGGTGTTCCTAGGTAAAGCTGGTCTTTGTTGGAAAACACCTTTTAGGAATTGCTTTCTAATGGAAATTCTCCAAATGTTTTTTCCCTGACATCAGTATCTGAGACAGGGCTGAACGTGCCGTGTTAAGGGCACTATAACCAACACCTTGTTCATATAAATATGTTAGAAATTCTAAAGCTTGACATTGATTTGCTCTAAGGGGATCAATGTTCCTTTCACCGCAATACCGAGCCCATCTTGATAAGTAGAATGAATATTGTTTTTTTGGTACCATCTCTCCATGACTGCAAGATGATATTTGCAGGCCCTTGAGAAATTCCTTTGATTCCGAGGGAATCCCTGATAAGTAACAAGCTAACATCCTCATTTTGCTGTGTAAGGGATGTACTACAGTTATGTCTGTTGGCAGTATAAGAGTTTTCTTTGACTGAGATAGTACAAGAGGTGGCTTAACTAGCAGTTTTAAAAAACGTGGGAACCAAAGTTGAGTTGTCCACAAAGGTACAGTAACAATTCCTTTCGTCTTGTCTTCTTCCATCTTCTTGAGAATTCTGTTAATTAAAAAAAAGGGGGGAAAGCGTAAATAAAATAATTTTCCCAATTAATGGAAAAAGCGTCAATAGCTGTAGCATCTGGGTCTGGCTTCCAGGAGACATATGGCTTAAATTGATGGTTTAATCAAGAAGCGAATAGATCCACATTGGGGGCACCCCAACAAAATGAAATAGTGTTAAAGATCTTAGGATTTAGCCGTCATTCAAGGTCAAATTTTGCATTTACTCTGCTTTCTTTATAAGCCACTGTATTATCTTTACCTGGAACATGGGCTGCTGAGAGCCATATCTTCTTTCAACACACCACTGCCATAGCTGTTTTGTGATGGTATTGCATTGGTCCTTTGTTCCTCCCATTGAATTTATATAAGCTATGGCTGTGGTGTTGTCAATCATACATTTGATATGAACATGCAATTGGTTTACGCAAAGGGATTTCAACGTAAAAAAGCTGGCCAATATCTCTAGGTAGTTGATACGATGGTCTTTCTCAATATGTGACCACAAACCTCTTGCAGTGATCCCATTGCATATCCCTCCCCAACCAGTCAAGGACGCATCTGAATATATTTTGACTGTAGGGTTACCATGAGTTAGAGGTTGGAATGCGGATTGGGCATTTGATATTCACCACTTAATATCAGCTTTGGCAAAACCTGATACCTTCATGATAGCATCGAAATTACCCTTACATCGTTTTAGGGCTAGGGTTTTTTCCCATTTGAGCTCATGATAAAACAGTGGTGAATACATAACACCTTGGGAACATGCAACCATCAATCCCACTAACTCGGCTACTTCTCTTATGCTTACGTGTAGGGCTATCAGAATTTTTGTACAGCAGTCTACTATTTTATCTGCTTTTGATGTTCTCGAAATGGGGTTTTCTAAATGCTCAAATAGTTTTAAAACTATCATGTTTCTAAAATCAAACTAGTGCAGAAGTAAGCGCAATAGGTG
>JAOBRD020342052.1:3145-38028 GCA_027575215.2 Hydrozoanthus sils | reverse complement strand
TCTAATACCCCCCCCCCACTTCGTCCCAAAGTATGCAATGTGCCTAATCTCCCCCCCCCCCCCCCTTCCCTTCCAAAAAAACCCAATATTACATTTTTATTTCAACAATTTACAAAATTCAATCTTTCCCTACATTTTATTGTTGTGACGGGAGCCTGGGCTATCAATGTCTTAAAGAAGAATCCAGCACTGTGGGACAATTGTTAAACTTAGCTTATCTGCAAAACGAATCATAAATGCCCTTAAGTGGACTGAAAGGTCAAAAGTTTGAAACAAATACTGCAAATAACTTCCCGGTTATTTGCAAATTTGTAAGTTAAGAAAACGGGGCAAAAGATTTGTTAGGGTTGGAGACGCAAGTGAATTTTAGTTGAAACAAAATTTTATTTTCTTTTGTGCAAAGCTTGTCGTAAATACATGTCAAGCTTCAAGCCTTAAGGGGTTTAAGACTTATATTGCTTAAGTTCGTCGGCAGTCAGCATTTGCCAAAAATGTTCTCTGACTCTGAAGTTTTTGTGAAGGTGTCAAAAATATGTTCGTTATTGCCGAAATTTTCATAAAGCGCTCTCACACTTTTTTTGATAAGAAAAGCCTTTTTGTAAGAATGTTAAGCTGTAAATCGGCCAAAATTTAAGAACATATAAGAACACACCAGAGACTAAGGAATTAATGGTCGAGAGCTTTATTTTGTTTTTCTACGGTACAAAATCGTGGACTCATTCGTCGTTTGGTTTCTTTATAGTTTTTAATGATTCCAGAACGTTTGCGCTAAAGAAAAAAAAAAGAAAATGAGTACACGCTGTTTTTTAAAATTAAAAGAACCAATAAATTTTTCCGAGCCTCGTTCTTATAAAGAATGCGTGTACACCAAATATGTAGGATTTATGTATTAAGAACATTTTATGAGCGTTTGAGGCTAAATCACCGAAAACTGAATATTTAAGAACGTTCAGCCACGGGGGAAAAATCAAGACTGTAAAGTAACTCTTCTTAAACACAGTTAATGTGTATGAAGTGAAAAAAATTATAATCTTAGTGGATAGACTTTGCCAAATGAGGAATAGCTGTGGAAAAATTTTATCAAAATATTTTATGGTTCTCGAGATATTAACATTTTTAGAATGTTTTCAATTGATGACGTCAACTTGTTGGAAGGCAGATTTTCAATTTTTTGAAATCTGCTGCGAATCCATAACCTTTGGGTGAATTTTATCCAATTTTATCAGAGTAATTATTAATTTTCGTCGTTCGTTTCGTTGATTTTCGATTCTGTTTGTATCTGTTTTGACGTTTTAATATGTTTTATTACCTTTTAATGTTTAACACAAAATATTTTCGGTATCACCAAACAGAAGACGTTGCTTTGGTATCAGCAGTTTTCTGTCATTATGCAAAAGAGACGCACTATAAGTGTCTGGCCATAAAACAAAATAGTACACATACAGAGATAAAATCTAGGAACCAAAGGCTGGCCGAAAAACTTATTATCTATGCACGGCCTAACTGAGTTGAATTAAGTGTACTAGCACATTTTTTAGGAAGTCAGTTATTGCCAATAGACTTTAAATACAAAAACAAGTTGAAATTTGTCATTCGAACTTATTTTCCATATGCACTTGATTTTTGGCGGAAAGCAATTAAAAAAGACACCCAATATATACTTGGCTTAGTCAAGGGAGCAAACACTAATTTACTTTCTTGTCAATATCTTTAAAATATTTTCATGTTTAACAATTATTCTCTTCCTCCAAGTGAAATTAACTAACTGACTTGCTTAAACGTTTGCTTCGACATATACTATTTTTTTATGATAACGTGTTATTTTGGGCCAAGGCTGAATGTTAAGTCGTAAACTGCTATTGAAGCGAAATCTTCAAAATAGTTTAAAAGATCTTAAATTGAAGTTTGATTAGTATAATTTCATTTTGGGACACTTGTAACCGGTTTTAAATAAGTTTTGCGGAGAACTTACGAGGACAAAATGCCTATTTTAGCGCCAAAGCTGCGAACACTTTTTAAGCTCGTTAGATATGTGTGATGTCACATTATTTGAAAGTCAGGAGATTAATCTCACTTTCCTTGTCCAATTCATATGATCATGGCGAAGTTTGCGTGGCTGATGGCCCAGTATTTGAGCAAAAAACTCACTAGTTCGCTGTAAACGCTAGTATAGAGTAGCTTGAAGTCCTTTCAAACCTTGTGACGACATAAATCGCGGTCGTATGTTTTGAATTTTGTTCGGCACTGAATGCACTAGTTTGAAAGCTTATTTTACTGACTTAAAAATGGTCAGGTAAGCACTTTTATCCATTTACACTTGAATAGATATGTTGGAAAGAACCTTAGAGCTATAAAACTTAACAATGATAAAGTAGCTTAAGTAGCACTTAAAATATTTGAGGAATCCAACCACAAATGTTCTCAAAATGTTGTTGAAATAATCATAAATACGTAGTATAAGAAGAGGAAAAGAGAAAATAATTAGTTATGTAAATTGTTCTTGTAAAACATCCATGTATTTTACTCCAGTTGAGTTACGATCGTTAATGAAACAAAAAATTAATTTTCGGCCATTTCTCAGCCCCGGGTTTGTTCTCAGCAAGTTCTTAAATTTCAATTTTCAGCCTAACGTTCTTATAAAAAGGTTCTTATAGAAAAAAGAATTTAACAGGAATTTTGGAAATATATCTGCTTGATTACGCCGATAAAGTTAGGCAATGAGTAAACCAAATAACAACGAGTGTTTGCAGCTGGCCCGATAAAGCTTTATTGCCCAGATTTTTGACTACAAAAGATAAAAACTTCCGGATCGTCAATAACAAAGCCTTCGGTGGGGGGAAATGGTGGAGAAATTGGCTGGTGTAACATGAATAATTTTTCATCTCTTGTGTTTTTTTCTCGTTCTCGAAATTGTTTCTGTTCTTATTTACGCATGTTATTAAGTATGCTTATACTAAAAAGCCTCTTCACTTTTTTGCGTCTGAGGTTTTGTTTTGATAATTTATTGAAGATTGTTCAGATTTATAATTTCCGGATTTTCTCGATTTCGGAACTAACGTGTCTATGAAAAAAATAATTTAAGTTTGTATTATTCTTTCTTAAAGCCATATTGGTTACTTTAACATCTGGATAAGATGAGAAACTATAGCAAAGTAGCTTTTAAAGTAAGGGTGACTTGATTATTTTGAAGGATATATCGGTTACCCATTGTTCGGTTGCGTTAATTTATGTATGGTGGAGATAAACACTACTTTGTTCAGTTACGTTGTTGTAGTAAATATTTCCATAACACAAGACCTTTCAAAGTAAATTTATTCTAGCAAATTGACTTTTCGTTCAAATCACATTTACCATATGACCGGAAAATGATCATCATGGAGGCTAATTTATACAATGACGTTGTCTTATGTATACTAAGAAAATCTCCACATCTGCTTTTGAGAGCTTCCGTACTCTATTGTTCATAAAAGAGTGTGGCACGTTTATGAGTTATTGAGAAAAGTACGCGCGTTCGAACCAAAATAATTAATTTAAAGGGGTCATGTATTTATTTGGCCGATCTCATGAAAGTACAAAGGAGATATCTTCACCAACGAGCGCTCATGAGAAGTTAAAAAGAAGAAGTACTTTTAGAAGCTTAGAAGTTTTTAAAGCTTGGGCGAAAGACTCGTTCCTAAATGAAAGCACAATCGATGCTTTAGTTTCTAAACATGAAGTGGATTGTTTGCCGGCTGTCCTTGCTCTAAAAAAAGAAGATATTTCAAAGCTTGCTCTACCTGTTGGTCAACAAAGACTCTTTGAAGATGCAGTGGAAAAGCTGCATCAAGAGTATGAGTTTATTAGGCCGCCCACACCCAAAACAACTATCAGTTTTGACGCTCCGGCTTATAAGTCTCTGCTCGGAATTGAGGGTGAAACATCGCCACACCGAGGAGTATACGAAGGCACCCACGAATCTTCACAAACGGCTTCAAGTACTGACGAGAGCAAACCGAGTCCCTCGGGTTATGGGGCGCCGTTTGCCGCGGTTTTTCAACGCGAAACGGTTTTAGAAAGAGAAGCGTTATTAAAATTAGAGGGGAAAAAGTACGGTGAGTGCTTCAGCTTAAACTAAAAAGATACTAAGTACTACTAGTTTTAGCGGTCATTGATTTAGGTCGTGTCAAGTTAAAAAAAAGTATTCCGGATATCGCGCTATTCTTTGTTGAGCCAAGCTATTCGTGTATATTGTTGTTTTTTATACAGTCAGCAGATAAGACAGTTTTCCCAAAATTGTTGATGTATGAACAAGAGTTTGAATTATGATATAACAATGGTTTATTTGTAATGTAATTTACTCGACTTCCAATAGGTGCCGAAAGTCTTGAATCAAACAAAACATTTAAAAGTACCGAGGGAAAGTATTACTTCAATCTCCATGTTTATGCGTGCTAAATCGTAGTTCTTAGAATTGTCTTCATGCAACACTGACTTACGTCAAACTGTCTGCTTTCGTAATAAATGGCTCCATTATGACTAATATCTTGCTGTTTAAATGAAAAACTTTGTCCTAATACAGCAATGTCGAATTCGTAGTTGTTAAAATATTTTCATGAGATATCCCCGAAGCTTTTTAGGACAAATTGAATTACCTACATGTTGCTTTACTGTTTATCGAGGAACAAAGAAAGTGGAAAAAAATTGAAAGTATTTTTGCAACTTGAATTTTTGCTTCCTTTAATGATTAAAAACGATCAAATCTAATTTATCTGCTGAGTTCATGCCATGTTTGCGACTGTAAAACGAGAGGTAAAAAATTTAGGCTGACATACAACATTGGCGAAAACTAGTAACAGTTTTTATATCTTCGAAACAAAATCATCTACTGAGAAAGAAGGCGTGAAAACAAGAAAAATGGTGAATTGTTTCTGTTTTATTTTGTTGAAAAACCGCGCGCGAGAAACCTGGATTCAAAAATTCAAGCAATTAAAAACCATCATAAGACTTTGTGATAAGTGGCAAAATATGAATAAATAGCTGTTTCACACTAACAGTAACAGTTTGTCTGACGATTGTGATCAAGAGTAACAGGTCCCGATGTATATGCGTTCCGAATGCAACTGTTATTATTTTTCATTTAACAGGCGATGATGTAGAGTGTTTGTTGGTTTCTTCTATATATTCGTTTCGTTCATCGGATTTTTTGATGTTGGGGTTTGTCAGTCATACTGTTATGTGGCTAGCTCGTGACTTTGTGATCAACTCAAAAGTTTTTGAGTTATTCAAACCGTCAGCGTTAGAAGTTTTCGAGGTGCTGGCTTTTCCAAAGTTAACCCTTCGGCAATGGCAGTACAAATTGAACAATTTTCAAAGTTGATTATAAAATAGCTATTGTATACACTCGCCGATGCACTAAACAGTTTTTAAAGTAATTAAGTATGCTGTGGCTACTTATGCAATCATCAATGTATTGTTTTGAATCTCGTCCACTGGAAGCCTTTCGCGGGTAATCGCTCCGATTATAGGGCCTAACGCTTAAAACGTATGTCGGCACCTTAAAAGTTCCGACGGCGAAGATTTTATAAAAATTATTTCTTAAGTTGGTCACAAAGGAGCCACAGAACACTAAACTAATTCTTGAATTTCTAATTATAAAATAACTGCAGAGTGATTCGGCGATTAAATACAATACACCTGAACCCCGGTAACTCGGCTTGCTAAGGGTAATTGAAACTAGGGTCAGTTCGAGTTATAGGGGTCAAAACTATAGTAAATACGAATTAGCGGGGAATTCGAGTTACCGAGGGTTCGAGTTATCGGGGTTCATCTGTAGCTATTTTACAATCAGCTTTAAAGTTTGCTCAGTTTGCGCCGACGAAGCCGAAGGGCTATAAACGTTCGAAAAGTCAGCACCAGTTTTTGTCAGCTTTTACCTGACGCGCAGAACAATTCTTATGAGAGCCTAGTTTAAGTGTTCTATCTGTTCTGTGATCGACTGGTCTTTAGCCGCGCCGTGTGCTATAGGGTATTTTTAAGTGGTCGCCATCCAAACCTCAGAGTTTTTGATTCCGCTCTCTCTAAAGACGAGGGCACTCTAGAAGACTTTATAGCAAGTTTGTTCTTGCGATTCCCGCTTTTTTTCGTTCCAAAATGCTTCGTCCGTCATTTCGAAAAGTCATCTGATAAATTACAAAATTGGTTTGGTTTATGGCACAAGCAATTTCGCTGCGACGAGCATATAAGATCGCAGGAAGGGGAACACAAGGCGGGCCAGCAGCGAATCTCTGCGAACCGTGGCGTGTTTAATCGTTCGTATCCGCTGACATGCTGGGTATCGGCGACTTTATGTATGCCAGTCGTTGCGATCAGCGCGATTCGGCACCACATTAGGTTACACACAAACTGCTGAGAGAGTTGAATACTTTGAACAACTTTTGGACATTCTGAAAAAAGACAGCTGGGGATTTAATTTTCTGTCATCAAGGAAATTCTCAAAAGCGGCACAAGTAACCTCTTGTTTTAACTATCACAGTTACTGCACCGCATTACAGCCCTTCCGAAACGTTTCGATCTCGGTCCCAGTTTTTTTCTTTGAAACATTTTCCCCCCATTTTCTCTCTTTTTTTTCCAAGCCAATGCCGTCGCAAGTTTCACAGAATTTCGTTGCATCGTGTAACTCCCTGGATGACAACTGCCATGTTTAGACAAGATCCACGAAAAATGCCTCGTGCAACAAACCAAAGAAAATATACCGGCAAGTGACAGCACTACAATACCTACCAGCGGAAAATACAGTGACCACCGTACCATATGCAGTATAGTCTGTTGGGACTCGTAGATCGCAGTCAAAACTTTACGGTCTATATTCGTGTCTACATACAAGCAGTATTTCTTTTATGAAATTTGTTAGCTATAAAAAAGAGCATAAGATACAAAATCACTTTTTCTATCTTCAAAAAGAGTTCTATAAAAAAACATTGGCTGCCAAATTTGAAAGTCATACGATGAAAAGCTTGTAGAATTTAAATTTTTCCACGCTAAAAGCCTCCCTTCCAAAATCCCAACAAAATTACGTATCAGTTCATGCGAGTCTTGCCTCAGTCCGTCAAAATCAATTTTAAAATATCCGTAACTACTAGAGTTTCTATCGAAAATTTAAACAGTTACTTTGTTGCATTATATTGGTATGCTGATAATGTCTAAGTTGCTATTGTATGTCCTTACTTGGAGTAGCCATCAGTTCGACAATGTTGCGCGAGCAATAAACGCAAATTTACAGACTGCCAGTGAATTTCTTGTTTGAACACAGTGCAAAAACATAAACGTTCTCTTCATTCTCCCCAGCCTGAACATGTTTTAAGCGTGTTTTTAACATTTAATTTTTTTCTAGTCTCAATGTTCTTATGTATACATCAACAGTCTCGCATAACATTCCGTCTTTTTGCCCAAACCAGAAATAATAACGGCCATTATCTGCCTTTTTACTGGTATTTCAAAGACTATTAAAAATAAAGTAAGCCAACCAAAATTGACGCAAATCTTTTGATCTCTTTTCTGCGTTCCAGCGGCCCAGTCCTCTGAGCAGTCCGCGGACATGTCTAACGAGGCAGCACTGGAGAAAGAAGTAGATGAATCGTTCTACGGCTGCGCGTGTCAGCGATGGATGTTGATAACGATACTAATGCCCCTGTTGATTGTGTTTGCCATATTTGGTGCAATAGTCTTGTTGTTATTGTTACCGTGTAAGTTTTTTTAGTACGCATACTCTGATTGGTCGAAAACTGTTTTACGTTATAGTATGCATGTAAACATGGTAATCATCCGCTCTTGTTCTTCTTTCGTTAATTATTTCGTAAAAGTAATATAAAATGGTTTCCGTGTTTATATAACCTGATGTAAACACTTGAAAGGCCCGGAGACTAAGTGGCAAGCGGTCTTCGTGCTAAAATACTGTCTCCTGTCTTGGTGGGAAAAATCCTTATATGGATTTTTCGTTTCTTTTGCAGGGAGGAAATCGCGATTAATCCATTTCGGAGTTTTTGTATCATTCGCAAAAAGGAATACGTGTCATCTCACGCAATAATCCTATTTTGGTTTTTGCCAAAGAAACTGGTGCAGTTTTTTTGGTACTAAAGTTGAGTCCAGCTGTCTTTCTTCTTGTGCTGAGACTGTTAATTATGTGGGCATGAAAAAAACTGATCAAATTGAATATTGAAAAAACAACAGTTGTATATATCACAGTCTCACTTGATGTTATCGTTTTTGTTTCAGTCACGTATTGCTGTTCAAACCTCCCTTGCGTAATGGATTCGTTTGAATTCGTGCAAAAGAATGTGCTCTATGCTCCAATCAACGCTTGCCGCTGGGCTGCAGGATTGAGGGCGCGTTCGTCCTCTCAAGACTCCAAGCCCACTTATGGTGGCATTTCTGATGCAGAAATGGGCAAGAAAACCAAACCAAACTAAACTAGAGCTGACAGTGCCGTGGACAAGATGGATGATTAAAATGTTGTCACATAGTTGACTGGAAAAGCAAGGGAACTCCTAAATGGTGTTTCTCTTGCGCTCTGGTAGTTCACATTAAACGTTTTAGGGCATCTGATCGTATTTGGGTTTGGAAAGGCGAACATCGCACAATGACTAACTTCTCTGATTTACCCTTTGAGAATGTCTTCTTTGGTGAGAGGAGTTTGTTGTTTACGGGTACAATCTTGAAAAGCGCTGACGTGACCGTAAGATCTAGTATCCTCGTTCTTTGTTGTAGACGGTTTCTTGTTGTACGACCTACATAATTCTTCTTTGCTGAAGAGGGGTTCTTGTTTGGTCAAACTATAGTAGAGGTTCAAGAAATTGCCGTCGATGGTTGCCGAAAAAGTATTGTTAACTAACTGGAGATAATGCGACTCTATTTGTAAAGCGGTTTCAACGACCGCCCTACTCGAACTGGATCGCTCTCAGTTGCCTCTTGTCAACGCATGGATCTTGTCGTGAAGTAAGATTAAGACAATCCGAAGCGTTTTTTTCAGATTCCTCGAAAATCCAATCCGCAAAGTTGTTCACTCATCTATTAGATATGGTTGATGCTGGTTCGAACTCTGAAAATTAAAGACCTTTGTCTGGCTCTATTTTAAAAGTGAGACCCATTCTTCAAATAATATGTGCAAAAACCTCAGAAACCAAAAATTCGATCAGTAGATAATGGGCACTAATTTAACGTGTCTTTGAGCCAGAACTTTTTTACTGAGGAACTAAAGACATAACTGATCCAAGTTGTGCATGACCCATTTCATAGCCCTTTTCATGCAGGCAATTGCGACTATTCTAAGAGGCATCCACTACAAGAAAAACCACCACAAAAAGCTTCAAGTGAACGAAGAATTTTGCGTCAGCGAATTTTAGGACGTAATTGTTAAGGAGAAAAAGATATTGTCTGTTTTAATGTCTTACACACTTTCTTTGTCCAAGAAACTCGTAATTTAAATTTTAAGCCATTTAATTTACGGGCACCGGAGTGGACTTGGGGGGGGGGGGTGTACAATGGAAAATCTTTTCGTCCAATCATATCAATGCCTATCCAATAGATTAAAAGTCGATACTTCCGACTAGTAAGTTTACGTTTTACGTTGACTTGCATAACAATCCACGAGCACCTTTGATTAAGGACTCGCGGCGCCCCGTTAACCCCTGGCCAACTGGCTGGATAAAGATTTCTTCATATTTAGTAATTTCTGTACAAGGGTAAAGGGATATCAAAACATTTGGGGAAACTTGGCTAACTTAGATCGGACAGAGCCAATTGTTGGGTTATTTCGTCGTCGCAGGGCAATCAGGGAAATTTTTCTTTTCTTTCATTTTGCCTAGTATAAGTCCAGCTATATAGCTACTAGTATAACTTGGACTTAGCTATATAGATAGGCTTAGACTAGGTTAGAACTAAGTTAGTCTAACTTAGACTTAGACTAGGCTTATACTAAGTTTGAACTAAGTTAAATGAAATTAGACTAGGCTAGAACTAAGTTAGAAATAAGTTAGACTAACAGGGGTTTCGAAACAAGGCGCCGCCGCGTTGGCTACTTGTCCAAAGTTGGCAGAAGTGAGACGGCTACTTTTCCGCGGATGATTAAAGAAAATAAATAAAACGAATTTTGTCCAACAGCTTACTTATCGTTTCATTCTTTGCTCTTCACAAATAGCACTTCAAGTACAAACAAAAACCAAGTAGACTTCTACTTTAGGCCACTCTACATTGTGAGTAGAAGAAGAACTAGTAACTTGAGAACCAATTTCGCCGGCGGGGCGCCATTTTGTTTCGTCTTCGTGCAAAACTTCCCGAAAAGCAACCCATTTTCAACAATGAATTCATGTAAAATTTTCTAGATTCACCCGATTCTCGAAATTGATTTTGTTTTGTTTTATCAGTTACAGACTTATTTTTTCTGGACTGTAATTTTTTTAATTTATGATCCGTAAGTTCCTCCTACTTTTTATTTTCCAACCCCTGCTCAGAATCTTTTTGAAACCCCTGACTAAGATAGATCTAAGTTAGACTAAGAAAGAACTTAGTTAAACTAGGCTAGAACTAAGTTAGAACTAGTTAGTCTGAGTTAGAATTAGCTATACAGTTAGACTTAGACTATGCTAGAACTTAGTCTAGACTAGGTTAACCCACTAAAGCCTTCGTAACACCAACAACTCTGTCGCCATTTTTCGTGAACTTTCTAACTTTCTTAACTATTTTTTGTTAGAAAAAAATCTTTAAGGGCGACTGCTTCTTATGCAAATAAGCGTTTGCTCATTTTCTTTTTTTCTCGCAAACGCAAAAGTTTTCGGAAGAATAAAGCTACAAAGAAACAGAATGAATCCACGACTTTGTGTCGTACAGTAACGCAATAGAATTCTCGGTCATTCCTCGGCCTTGGGTTTGTTCTCAGCATGTTCCTAAACTTTGGCTGATTTTCAGCCCAACGTTCTTATAAAAAAAATCATTGTATTACATAGCGGAGGGGTTAGTGCGGCAGTAAGCCAAATCCCGAAGTTCCCAGTTAGATCCCCGACCTTGTCCAGGGGTTGAATATTTTGGTGACTTTTTTCCCGCTAAAGTTCACTCAGCTTTCCATCCTTTGGGGTCGGTGTAATGAGTACCAACATACATGGACCGGTTTGAAGCGGCTGCCTGAGGCGCCTGTATATGCTTCCAGTCCCCTGGGGGTAAACTGATCATTGTAAGCGCCTTTGAGCACTCGTATTGAAAGGGCGCTATATTGAGGGAACACTACTTTTTAAACTGCGTCGGTTCTGACTGTTGTGAAACTGTTTTTGAGCTGTTTATTCTTTGAACGCGACACGAGGTCGTACTGAAGCGAAATTTTTTGTGAGTTATTGAACTTTGAATGTGAACAGAGTAGACTCGTGTAGTCGACAATAAATTTAAAAATTAGTCTGTAACTGATAAAACAAAATAAAAACCATTTCGAGAATCTTGTGAATCTAGAAACATTTTACATGAAGCCATTGTTGAAATCGAGTTGCTTTTCGGGAAGTTTTGCACGAAGACGAAACAAAATGGCGCCGCCGCCAGCGAAATTGGTTCTCAAGCTGCTGGTTCATCTTCTACTCACAATGTAGAGTTGCCTAAAGTAGAATTAAAGCACTTCAAGGGTGACCGCATAGAATATCGAGAGTTCTGGCATCCATTCAAAACAATGCATGCATGAAAATAATGCACTACCTCCTCTGAACAAAATGACCTATTTATTTGGACTGCTAGAAGGGCCAGCACTTGCTGCAGTAGCAGGACTAACACTTTCAGACTCAAATTATGACATACAGCTGTTAAACTACTGGAGGAAATATTTGGATCACAGGAAGTGATTATTTCAGCCCATATGGATGCTTTGTTAAAATAAGAGTGTGTGAACGTGTTGGATGCAAAGAAATTGAGAACAGTTCATGACACTTTTGAGCGACATGTGCGAGGTTTGAAAACCCTAGGGATTGATAGTGAGCAATATAGGAAATGCTTCTACCGATACTCGTGAACAAAATCCCATCGGAACTGCAGTTGGTTATTACTCGTAAGTTGGGTAAAGATAAACGGGATCTCGATGCACTGCTAAATTCATTCGAGGAAGAGCTTGAGGTGAGCGAAATGTGTTTGTATGTCAATGCGTCTTCTACTTCTGAGGAGGAAAAGAAGGTTCCAATGCCAAGGAGAGAGAATTACGCATCATTGAAAACGCTACACACTCAAACTGGTTGATACCAAGAGAACACCAAAATCTTATGTTTTCTGTAGACAACAACATGGATCGAGATAAATGCAACATTGTAACTGATGTGTCAGCACAAAGGGATGTACTCAAACGTCAGGGAAGATGCTACTTGTGTTTGCGAACTGCGCATGTTTACGTATTTTTCCATCGAAGGCTACATTCAAATATTTCAATTGTTCTGGCTCTCATAATTCTGCTATTTGTCCAAACGGAGCCACTGGCGGACATGATGAACTGAACCCACAGAGAGTAACACGTACCCACTTCAAGCCACAAACACATAGAACAACATCATTGTGTGTTAACAAAAACACTTCACAAACGGCTCAAGGAATTATTAGCAACCCGATAAGTCCAGATATGAAAGTGAAAGCCAGAATAATCTTTGACTCTTGCAGTGCATTGAACTCTGTTGGAACTGAAAAGCTTTTAATAAAGACTAAAGGAATGTGAACTTGTACAATTGAGTATTGCTAGTAACACTGGTATGGAACTTTATGTGAATGCATTCAATGTACCAGTGATTTGAAGTCCGCTCAGCAATCAAGAAGTGAATGTTGCCATCGACAGGTATCCTCATTTGCGAGATTTGGAGCTGGCAGATCGGACGACCGATTCAAGTGATGTAGAGATTGATGTCTTAAATGGCGCTGATTACTATTGGAGCTTTGTTTCCGGCACTGTTAGGAGGAGGGAGATGGCAGGCCCTATTGCCCTTTACACCAGACTGGGATGGGTTTTATCAGGCCCTGTGGTCACCGACCGCCAGGGGAAGCACGAATGTGCTGTTAAATTGACATCAACTCACGTTCTAAGAGTTGACACCACTGTTCTTAACCCAGTAGAAGAGCCAAAAGACCTCCATGACTTGGAAAAACTTGGAACTGGGACTGGGACTTGGAAACACTTGGAATCAAAGAGCATGAACTGTTTGTTTATGACAAATTTATCCAGGAAGTCAAATTCAATGGTGAAAGGTATGAAGCGAAACTACTGTTTAAGGAGGAACATTCAGTTTTGCCCGACAATTATTCTTTGTGTTTTAAGAGACTGAATCCAACCTTGCACCGACTGCAAACGAAACCAGAGGTCCTCCAAGAGTATGACCGAATTATCACTGAACAGAAACAGAACGGTATTGTTGAGGAAGTTGTTGATGAACCGACTGCACCTGGAAATGTACACTGTGTGTCTTTATCAAGCTCAGAAGAAGATGCATACAATTCTTGCATGAAGGTGAAATCACGAATGGCTGAAGGTGGATGAAGTAGGTAAGCAACTCTGATCAACTTGTAAACCAGCTTGAAGGAAATAAGGAGTTCAAGCCGAGTGGTGAGTTTACAGTCAAACATTCTACAGTCAATAACCCGACTACTGTGAGTCCAGAAATTCCAGAAACTTTGTCAGTTGAATCAGTGAACACTGATGGAGTAACTGAAGAGGCCATGGGATACACGCAGACTGTGTTTTCTCAGGTGTGATACTAACCCAAGAGTGTTGGGTCAGGAATTGAATGTCCAAGATGATAAATTGAACTTTGGTTTTTCGAACGTTCTCTCAGCTGCAGAGAGTGAGATTGCTACTAAGAGAAATGTACTTTTCAGCAAGATTCTTTGACCCAGTAGGTCTGATTTTCCCAGTCGTTTTGACATTCAAACAGTTGTTCCAAGAGCTATGTAAGAGAAATGTCAGTTGGGCTGGATGAAACATTCTGTCAAAGGTGGAAAACATTAATTGATAGCATGCGAGAAACTTACACCATTTCAGTTGACTGATGAACATTATCTAAATGATCAGCATGATTATTGTGGAGCTAAGTCAGTACATGCATGTTGAGATGTTTCTGAAGCGTCCTATGGATCGAATATTTATCTCCGTCTTGAGTATGAACATGATTGCCATTCTGTTCTTCTTGCGTCGAAGACTCAAGCGGCCCCTGGGACGAAACAAACAACCCCAACTGAACCTTTGAAGTGCTTGCTGACAACCAAATTGTGCCACAGTGTAATGAAAGCACTTAATGTTACGAATTTTGACTCTACTGTTTACTGGTCAAATTCCATGGTTGCTTTGGCATGGATGAGGAACACTGCTGGTGAGTAAAAGCAGTTTGTTCAGAATCGAGTTTTTCAGATCAGAAAGCTGACTTCGGTTGAACAATGAAGATACTGCCCAGTGAAAGACAATCCTGCGGGCATTGCATCTACCACAGGAGCTACCAAATCAGAGCTTGTTGAAAATGACTTGTGGCGGCATGGTCCAAGTTTCGTGAGTATTCCTGGAGATGTATGGCGAAGACGGGAGCCAGATAGCCCAAGAGGAGATGAAATCTGTGACATCGACAGCTGCATTTACAGCTGGTAGCACTATTGTTTCTCAGGTCAGTGACATTGAATGTATCATTGAGGCTACTAGAAACAGTAGTATTGTGACTTTGCTCAGAGTAACTGCTTATGTGTTGAGATTTGTGCACAACTTGAAGCGACGTACAAAGTCACATCGCAGATATGGAGAACTCACTGTTGCAGAAGTGAAGAATTCCGAGAACGTGTGGATCAAACAAGTACAATTGCAATTCAGATGATGAAGGAACCCTTCGTAGCCGAGGTTGTGTGGGTAACTCGCCGTTACCATATGACTTTTAGTATCCAATTCTCATCCCTGGTGACCATTACTTTACTAAACTAGTTATCATCAGTTGTCACGGAAATGTTATGCATAATGGAGTGCAAGAAACGTTGTGTCAAGTGAGAAGCAGAATCTGGATTGCAACGGGACGACAGGTAATGAAGCGCGTACTTTCCGACTGTACAGTTTGTAGAAGACAAGAAGGAAGATCTTATGGAGCAACGACACCCCCACAGTTGCCTGGATTTCAGGTGAGTGACAACTTTGCCTTTACCAATGTTGGTATTGACTATGCAGGACCACTGTATGTTAAGGACATCTACTTACAATCAATTGATATGAACAAGATGTATGTTGTGCTGTACACTTGTGCTAGTAGTCGTATGGTGCATCTTGATTTAGGACCAGATGCTACTTCAGAAACATTCATTCGGAGTTTCAAACGCTTTGTTGGGAGAAGAGGATACCTATAATTTGTCTTTTAAGACAATGGGAAGATATTCAACAGTGCAGAGCTGAATGCCTTCTTGACTGCTAAAGGGATCAAATGCGAGTATATTGGCCACTGCAAGACTGACCTATGAGGAACTACAGTTCTTGTGAAGATTGAAGGAGACCTGAATTCAAGGCCACTAACCTATCTGTGTGAAGATGGGGGAGAACCGCTGACTCCCTCTCACCTGGTTACCGAGAGAGGGTTGCTGACTTCACCGACTGTAGCCAGACAATGCGGACAATGCGGTACCTAACTGTGGACTAGCAGATGTGTCCAGGAGAGGAAAGTATTTGCAACATCTTTTGCCACATTACTGGATAACGTGGAAAAAGGACTACCTTACTCAGTTGCGTGGGCGTCACCGCTCTGTGCATAAATATGGTCCAACTATCGACGAAAGGAGACATTGTCTGTGTCCATGAGGACAAAACGAGATTGAACTGGAGTTTGGGCAGAGTGGAACGCGTCCTGAGAGGACGAGACGGGAAGGTGCGAGCTGCCAATGTACGCACTCATGACAAGAAAGGAAAAGAAGTTAATGTACCACCACCGACATTTGTGGGAGAAGCTGAAGAGGACAATACTACTGATTGAAGTTTTGATGAATCCCCAGTTTTGTAGTTGTAGCTTAGTTTTTAAAATCAAGGAGGGTGGGGGGGAATGTTTTGTGAAATTAAAGTCACGTTTTGAGCTGTTTCTTTTAACGCGACACGAGGTCGTATTGAAGCGAATTGAGAAGGTTAAACGCAATTTTTTTGTGAATTATCGAACTTTGAATGTGAACAGAGTAGACTCCGTGCAGTCGATCATAAATTGAAAAATTTACAGTTCAAAAGAAATAAGTCTGTAACTGATAGAACAAAACAAAAACCATTTCACTGGCGTTGTATACGAAGCAATACCGCCCGCTCCCAAGGAATCGAAATATGTTAATATTTTCCACCTTTGCAGAAACACACATCTGTCCGTCTATTTATAGACATGCAATTGATGTTTATTTAACTCATTTTTTAAAATGATTGTTGGGCGTAGAAACTTCCATAAAACAAAGTTTCGAAAAAAAACCAGTAAATTATTCTTATACTACGTTCACTTGCATATAAATACGAGTTTTGTGACAATTCTAAACTTTCTTAAAATTAAAGAATCTTGTATAATATTCTACTTTCTATTACTACAGAATTGGTTTGGTAATTTAAGAAAATATAAACTAGAAACAAGACGTCTCCTTCAGTCTTGTTGTTCAGCCCGCGCAGCAGTGCGAAGGAAAGCGTAGTAGAGAATCTACTAACATAACTTACCACTACAACTTTCTGTTTCACAATGCTACACTGGCCTGTTCTCATGCCCTCGAATTTGCTTTGACGAAAACGGTTATTTTATAGAGACCAATGCGTGTTCAGTTACAACAAGTAGAAGCAACAACTTAAGTTTGAACGAAGTCTTTTTGCAAAAAGATTTGTAGCGTCTAAAAACTTCGAATATTAGTCCAGTCAGTGTGCGACACACTTTACAAAGCGTGAAAATTTCATCTACTATCCTCAATACATATCAATAGATAATCAGGCATTCCGGATGGCTTGTTGCAAAATCTAGGGAGAAATTAGGGGCTATTCTCTGAAAAATCGGGATAGTTACTCATAAATAGCGAAAAAATAGGGCGTTTTTAAGGCTTTTATGTAGAAACAACACTACGAAAGTTAGTCAATGAAAATCACAATGACTGACACTCGAAAAAGTGTACAATTCTCGTCGTAAAATGATTAACAATATGGATTGGATGTTGTAGCAATTGATTGGCATTGACGTTATATTCGTTGTGATACAAGTGGAAGGGATCATCTTTACAAATAGTCCGCATACAAACTCCAGATACAGATTCCTATTCGGCAATTTCAATGACACCAGCCACATTTAATCTTAATCATAAAAAGAAAAGAAAGGAGGTGTTTTTATGGAAAAACTATAAAAATTACAATTAATAAAAGTTCGGCTCTTTGGGGCACGCAAAAATAGGGAATATCAGAAATTTGGGGGCCATCAATAATGCCTGGGTAACTGTCTGATTCAATGACTTGATTATTGTACACAATCCGCTAAGTTTCTAATTTTTATTTTTATTTTGCGCAAAAAGGCATTGAATTCAGGTGCATGTTTTACTATGGAGAACTCTACTCTAGATATTGAAACTGTGGCTATTCACGTGAAATTCCCCGTCAAAGCTAGACAATTGCACTATGGTTCTCCAGTTTATTTACACTTATGAAATTTTACATTTACTGAAGATTAGCAAAATACAATTCTTCTCCCATTTTTCTACCGCATTTTTTCCAATCCCTTTTGTAAATAACACTTCAATTTCGAGAATTTTTTTTCTTAACAAGACAGACGTTAGGTAGACGAAAACGTGCATGGATCCGACACTGAATGATGTAGAGAATACGAACTTGTAAATAAACTTTCAGTTTACCTTGGATCAGAGAGAGCAATTAACAAATACTATGTATGCAATCAGTGTGCGTAAGCTAGTGTTGTGGCTGAACTGACCACTGAAAATATTGGCGGCTGTATAACTACCACATTGCACTGCGAACCTTCCACCGCTAAAAGAAGCTCAGGGAAGGTAACAGTAGGTAAAACTCTTCCTTGTACTAACAACATTTTATGTCAAATTCGAGGGTTATCGTTTATGTGCTAGGAATTGTGGGTACATTCACAGGTTGCTATCTTTTCACTACGGTTTTCCACCACTGGCTGAAGAAACACAAAACCTGCCGTTAATGGCTAAACTACTGCTAAACTACTTTTTCTCAATAAAGATAAAAAACATTTTTTAAATTTGCTTTTGAGGAATGAAAAGCTCTGTTATCACAAAAAAAAAATTAGGGAATTTTCAGTTGAAAATTAGATTAGTTGAAACTAGTGTGCTACCGGTTTGAAATACCAGCAATAACCATACTGATTTATCTAATATTAAGCTAAACAGATACTATTTTACAGATACCTTAACAAGAAAGCTCGGATCAGATATATTATACATCTCCCCGTGGTCCAGGCTTTTACCTATCTCCTAATTGATTAGTTGCTGTTACCATACAACAAGATCACGGCAGTTTAAAAAGCTCTGTTCCTTGTCTGGTAAAAAATATGAACTGCCATTCTATAATTTGTGAAGTGTACATGTTATGGTACACATAGCCTATGAAGACTTTCCCTACAAGTACCAATCCATTTTTCTTTTTAGGGTGCAGAAAAATTTAAAACGTTCTTAAAGGCACCCCGTACTTCATATTTCCATTTCGTAAATCATTATCTGACATTAATAAGTAATCACCTATAAGTTAGGTTAAACTGGCTTAATAGTAAACTAGCAGCTGCATTTTTCCTGATTGGCTTGTTGGTCTGTGTGAAGCGTGTTCATCTGTCGTCCTGCAGCAGGTTTGTGTTGCACGCCAGATTCTGCTGCATTGAGGTCCAAACTAAGAACCACAAACCAATGTTAAGGGCAAAGTCGGCAAACTTCACTTCATTTCCATAAAAATACTAACTTACTTACCAAAGAAGAACAAATAGTCAAACCTCATTGTTTTGAAACGAACCCAAGTGAAAAAGAAAAAATGTTTAAAATGATTAGATTTGGAAACAATCAGACTAGCTAACAAGGAATCCATTCCGGAGTGTTGTGCATAAAAAAAACCCCAAGCAATTACTCAATTGGATAAAAAGTGGTCTAAAGTTTGTTAAAAAATAATCCAGTCTTTTTAAACCTTTTCTTAAAGGCTTGGCGGAAGTAATTCTCACCTTCCATCTTGGATATTCTGGTAGATTTTTTTAGCTGTGTCAAGGAAGGCATCTTCTACATTTTCACCTCTAAAAATGGAAATAAAGAGTAAGGACTTGGTTGTATAATAACCAGTTATCAAAATCAAATGTAATGCAATATTTAGTTAGTGACAACAACACTGATTTACATAACGATTTTCTCATATTTTGAAATCTAACTATTCCTCTTGTCTATAAAAGGCTAGGAATCTTCTGAGGATGTCCTTCATTTAGTGGATAAAGGGAATCTAGTAAGGATGTCCCTAGTCTTCATCAGGAAATCTACCAAGATGTCTTTCTTCTTTTACTGTATATATACAGGGAATGTAGTAAGGATGTCCCTAGTCTTTATCAAGAATCTACTAAGAAGGTCCTTCCTCTCTACTGCATACAGGGAATCTAGCAAGGAACCCCCTAGTGTTTATCAGGAATCTACCAATGATGTTTTCTTCTCCACTGCATATAGGGAATCTAGTAAGGATGCCCCTAGTCAATATCAGGAATCTACCAAGAGTGTATTTCCTCTCTACTGCATACAGGGAATCTAGTAAGGATGCCCCTAGTCCATATCTATGCATACAGAACCTAGCTATGTAAGGAAATCTGCGTTTCCTCTTGAAAAATATTCGAAAAATCTAGGAAAGACCTCTCTCGTTTTGATCAGGAGTCTACCAAGCGTGTACGTAGTAGAACACCTACTGCATACAGAGAACCAAGTAACTTATCCCTTGCCTCATCTGGAATCTATCAAGGACACCCCTCCCCATCTGTACTACATACAGAAGTTCGCAAGGTATCTATATCAGGAATCTACCCAGGTTAAACTTCTTCATCTTTTGTATACAAGCAGCTTAGCAAGGATGCCCCTTTTTGTATCAGGAATCTATCAGGAATGTCCCTTCTTATCTGCTAAACTGCTCTAGCTTGAGGAAAAAACCAAAATACTGTCTAACAATACGGTATATATACTACAAAATTTGTATGTTTCTTGAACATCTACCAAATGCTTTCCTCTGTGGTACATTTTAACAGTCGTCTTCAATTAATTTGTAAATGTTGAATCTATTAATTAATTTTGACTTTGAGAAGCTTCTTGCTATAAAACTAAAACTCTGTTCACCTAAAAACTGACATTATGAATCTATCCGAAATATGTGGTATCTGATACCACATTTCTACTTAAACTGGTTCGATAAACTTAAATTTTCTTGTGATACCTGAACTAATGTTTTAGTTTAGATTAAAAGATTACTGAAGTTTTATACCTTAACTTTAATGTCATCAAAGCATTTTCAATTGCAATTTAATTGTGCAAAACTTTGATACTGTAAGTTCTTATAAATTTTTTTGTATACCTGCCTTCTAAAAGCTAAATAAAAATACTTTATACTTTGAAGAGAAAAAAAAATGATGAAAAATGTTGTAGGTGGTACAATATTTTCACTCCATGGTTTCTACTTACGTTTTAGCACTTGTTTCACAAAACAAGAGTCCTACAAGGGAGAGATTTTCAAAAATATAAGTTAATAGGGTAATACTTGTACTACACACGGTTCATAGATTACTCCATTTGAAATTTTAGGATAGTTGATACATACACACTTTTTTTAAGTCTTAGGAAATTAGCAAGTGCCTTGGGGCTAGTGATAAATCAACTGACACACTGAAATACCCAGAATATTATATAGACCACCCGAGAATAAATAGAAAAACAACCTCTATTAAACAACAGTAAAAAAAAAAATAGGAATACTGCATTTAGTGAATGAAACTGATGCAGCTTTGTTTGATTGTCCTGATTTTTTTTTAACCAAAACTACAAGGAATATTAACATATACTGCATATATCAGTGCTGTTTTATTTAAGAATTGTGTAGGACTTCCATTGATCTTTAGGGCATTAAAGACCTAAAAATTCCTCTTTGACTATTTTAGGACTTTCTATTTTTTAATGACCATACAAACCCCATTACACCTGTAGTCAATGGATACACAATACAAACCAGGGTTAACTAAAGGAATTTGGTTAACTCGCAAACCCACCATTTTCCTCTGCAAACTGTCTCGCCTCTTCATATGTAACATCCCTTTGTGCATCTAAATCTGACTTATTTCCAATTAAGAATATTACCTAGATGGGTAGGAAAAGTGCTATGAGTATTGTTGAGCAATAATTTAACTCAGTTTAGGTTGATAAAGTCAACACTATTTTTAAGGCTAGCAACAGCAACATTATTTAGCACCCTTCATTTTCTTGTGCATGGTATAGCTAACGGCCACTAACATAGGGCAATTAAGCCCAGCATTTCAGGAGGAACAGCAAATATCTTTCATGTCTGAAATTCCCATCCTGCCTAGTTGCACGGCATGTAATTCTCACAAAAACTTTACTGCACAAGAGAGGACTGGCTAAGCTTTCTGTCTCACATGAAAATGAGTTCAGCAGTTTCCTCTTGAGTGCACTGGGATTAAAGCTTCGTAGGTAGTGGGGATTTCCCTTTTGGTCTTTATAGCCATTCTGAGTGCATCAACCATGGACAGTTTATTTGGTCTTACTAGGCCTCATCAGCATGGCACAGCTAACAATCACACTCAAACTCACTTATCTATTTTTGTCAAAAATATTGAGCCACTTTCAAAATAACCCTTGTAAATGTAAGGGTACTGGCACTGCCTACATGCATGCGCAAGGTTTTTGTTTGCATTTCGAAGTACCAGATGCAGTGGTTTAGCTGGGTGTCCTTGCAGTTTTTTGTGTTCCCTGGACAGAAATTGGTTAATGAGAAGATCTTTTAAGGAACCAAAAAATGCTCACAAAAATGAAGTATTTCACTGATTTGGCAATTATTATGTAGTTATCAGTTGCACTTGTTCGTTTTTTGTTTGAATCAAAACAGACTAAAATTAGAAAGAGTGTATGAATCCCATATCTCACAAGTCAGTTCATCAGATCCAAAGACTAAGTAAATATCGCTATCAAAGTCATATTCGTCACAGTACAATCAGCAGTTTCCATACTTAAAAATATTTATTTTGTGTGCGAGCTAACGTGTCAAACTACCAAACATTGTGTCTAGTGTCTGGTCTTAAACGATGCCCCTGTGCATACATGTGCAAAACTGGTGATTTGTCACTTACACTGTTTAACAACTGAACCCCTCATTTGGTTGATTCAAGTTAAAATGATGAGTGCATTGCCAAACAAAAGAGTCACTTACTGTGTTGGGGTTGGTTAAATTTCTAGCATCTGTCAGCCAACTGCTTAAATGGTTGTAAGTGCTTCTCCTTAGAAAGAAAATATCAGTATTGTTATTTTTAAAATAAAATCCTGGTGTATTAATCGATGATGTCTGCAATCAATGAAAATCAATATCTATCAATATCAATAAATCAATTGATATTGATAAACAATTATCACTTGTTGGCTTGAAAGTTTTATCAGTTGACATCCAACATCAATGTCAATCGATCAGTTAACTTTTATCCATGATCATAGAGTGGTATCCAAAGAACCATTGTTAGTTGTGCAAAATTCCAAAAATATATATATATTTAAAGGTTTACTGATGATTGATTTCCAATGATTGATAACGCCAGGCAAAACAAAACATTTCAGAAAAACATATAAGAAAGAAATCTCTGTTTCTGGTTTGTACATGTGCAAGAATTTTAAAGTATTATATCTGTAGAACCATTTCATATAAATATTTGACAAAATCTTTTAAATAAAGCATAATAATTAAAGGAATATCAAAGCCCGAAAGAATATTTAAAAACACCAAAAAAAATGCTCTAAATGGATGACCTAACATACAGGTCAGTTTTTAAAATAATATATTAAAGTGTATAGTAGTTAAATATATAGTGACTAATAAATCAGCTGCCTAATTCTGCAGTAGTAAAAAATTATTCTTAAGATAGGAGAAAAAACTATGTGAAGATTCACACTGAAGTGCTACAGTACATAATAGTATTTAAGACACAACCTTGTTTACAGTATCTTGCACCCATAACTATGCTATAATATATCAGGTCCTTTTTAACACAACTTATGAAAAATGCAATTTACTATATGAAAGGTAAAAATTTTGGACTGGCCAGGACTGTAAAGGTGGCCAATTCTACCAAAAACTGAATGCTGGCTACTACATTTTTAAAACTGGTAGTCAGCTGGCAACTACAAGACTGTGTATTCTGCCAAACAAATATACATACATTTGGTGAGGAAGGGAAATACAACCTTTTGCAACTGATTTACCTACTGAGAGTTATTGTTCCAAACAAAATGATAAACAATTTGATGATGGAATGAAGGTTATAGGTCTGTGTTCTTGGACAATCATCTGGAAACAAATGCAATTCTTCTTGCACACACAGCTACATATGCAATCATAGTATGGATTAAATCATTATTGAAAATATATATCATTGACTACTAAAACTTGTGCACAGGCTGTCAAATTTTTGCTTCTGGTGGCCAGTTGGCTACTAGGAAAAAAGCTAACTTCAAACCCTGCAGGGTTTGGGATCCAATATACTTAGCTGGGCATGTACACACCTTGTGATGTCATAAACCATTAGCGCTCCTGCTGCACCACGGTAGTAGCTCCTTGTTACTGCCCTGGGAAAATAATCATGAACTTGCCTTCATGTTATCATTTATACTGATTCATTTAGGGTAGCTGTGGTTGACATGCGACCATAGCTGCAAAGAGCTAACTCAAGTGGCACTATAACTTTATACATTGTGCCATGGAACTGTAAAAACTCCTTTAATGTTTTTTTTTGCAAACTTCTTTCAATGATTTAGTTTTAGTTTTGCTTGAGTTTCTTATTTATGTCATTTATTGTCATTCAACGAACAACTACAAATACACTAACAAAAATACTAAAAATATTTCCGATAATGCTAATTCTAATGAACACTTTCTATCATTATAATAGACCCTATGCATAAATGATGGCAAATAATTATTTTTTTGTCTAAATTTAAATTAGTGCAACTAGCCTTGATCTTGAGTTAAACTTTCAAGAGAATGTGTTACGCAAAACAAGGCTAGTTGCGCTAATATGAATGTAGATAAGAAAAAATTTAAATCGCCGCCATTTGTGCATAGCGGAATGCAAAACGCTTATGACTAAATAACACACATACTAACTATTCAAATAGGTTTTATACTATATGTCATAATTTGATTTCACTGAAATAAACAAATTATACAACAACATAATTTCTTTGTGGGTTTCAATGTGTTGTTTGATAGTTTATTGGTTGGTCTGCCATTTACCTAAACCTCTCCTGTCCAGCAGTATCCCAGATTTGTAGTTTAATTTTTTGGCCTGATACTTCAATAATCCTTGTCCCAAACTCTACACCAATTGTGTGTGGACAATCTGCCATGACTGTAACACAACAACAAGAACACACCTCAGCTCTTTTACTCCTCAGAGGGTCCAAGAACAAGTTTGTAATGTGTAATTCCAGAAAATATCCAAACCCCTACCATGGAGGGAATTTCAAACAAGACCCCCCACCTCTTCGTATTTTCCATTTTCCACTAGGAAATGTTAACCCCCCACCCCTCTATAATTTCCATAGATGCATCAGCACCCTCTGGAATTTTTTTTCCCCTTTAAATGTATCTTAGATAGTTTACACTGTTGATCAAAGACAAAACGTTTTGTTAGGCAGGCATTCGTTCACTTGTTCGTTTAAATTACTGACGACTCTAAAACTACAAAGTAACAGCAAAAAAAAATCAATAAATATCTTCATACAAGTTCAAGAATAAAACTTAAACAAAACTTTATTACAGGAACTCAAAGGGAGATCGCATTTCACACCAGCTCTCATTTTCTGATGAAACCGACTCGTTGCCAAACATGAAACAAAGTACAATCGTCATCAAACTACAAAAATACTAGAATTAATAAGAAAGAAAAGCAAAAAGGGCCATAAGCTAAACTCAATCCATTTCTTTACTTTATCATATTTTGATTCAGTGTATTGCAACAAAATGTAAGTGATTTGTTATTTTGTTCATCGTCAGTGCAGTCCAGTGTCTTGAACTGATCGATCGTGGAATGCTCATAACAAGCTGGTTACCACAAACGGTCTTTTTAAAGTCTGACCAAATCCCAACATACTGTTCTAAATGCACATGCATTCCATTTTTGATCATTTAATCCCATACATGCATATTGGCTCTTTGTTCAGCTGCTTCAAATTCTTACAGTGCCAGCAAAGTTATCATTGGGATTGTTTTGGTCATACAACTGTCAGTGAAGCCGCCACCTAAGTCGTGTCTAGTAACCACTCCTGTTTTTTAAACTGTGAAAGACTGGTGACCAGTAATGGTGGGTTCAGTTTGTGCAGATGTTTGTTGTTTTGCTAGTTTGCATCCAAAAAACTTCTAAGTTGAAGAAAAACACTATTTTTAACAGCAAAGTGGCTAGAAAAACATGGGTTCTCTGATTTAAGTGTCAGAATAACTCTCAACTATTGGTAAATGACCTTTATGGGGCCATTACAAATTCATGACAAAATCAATCATTTTCCCAACCAACTTAAAGTGAATTTTGTCTCAAAACCCACTCTCCTTTGGAATTCCTGGGTCTTTGATCCCCCACCCTCCAGAATTTCCAATTCCCTCCGTGGTGGGGGTCTCGATATTTTCTGGAACTACACAATTTCTCACATTTATTTTATAATAATTTACAAGTCTGCTAGTAGTTTGCAAGGATCATGTAATTCATTTTAGAGGGTTTGTGGTGGATAACCAAATCTCCAACCTAACAAACTTATTCATAATTCTATGGATAATGTAAGGAGAATTTAGAAAATGCTGCAAGCACTATGTTTCAATTGGTTTCTATTCAATTACTAAACTGAACTTTATACATTCAATTACTATTTAAACTGAACTTTATTCATTTAATTACTAAACTGAGTTTTTCATGTTGGCTACTTGAAAATAAAAATTTTTGAGCACTGCATACAAACTAAATGTTTTTAGTAACACAATACAGGTTGTTGTTTCGTATAGTAGCGATTTTCTTCCATAAACCTTGCATTGTTTGCTATGAAACAGGTTCAGGCCTCAAAATAAACATTTTTTTGGCATAAATTTAAGTCTTTAACATGTAATTCATACAACGTTTGTGTCTGTAACTATTTGGGCAAAAATAATAAATGCATTTGTTTCCAGTGTTTGTTTCAGTGGCCAAGAAAGCTATAAGCTTTATTCATTCATCACATTGTTTACCACCTTTTCAAAAGCAATAGCTCCTAGCTTATCAGTCCCAAAGGTTTTCAAATCTCGTAGTAGCTGGCTACAAGTTTCAAAAATCTAGTTAATACCAGCAATCATTTTTTGGTAGCAAGGCCAAAAGTTTACTCACTTTTAGTTCTCATATAAACAGATTTCCTCTATGGCGTCATCCACTTGCTATCACAGTCTCTTCAGTTCTCAGCCATTTTAAAATATATGTTTACAGTAGTTTTCTCAGCCAGATTAAAATATATGTCTGTAGTTTGCTCAATTTTTTAAAAAGACTTTAAAATTTTATCTTAGCTTTTTTAGCGCCCTATATGGTTAGAGTTTGCATATTGACAAATTTATGCTGCAGATAATACTAACAAACAATACTTACATTTCTTCTCTGTAAACTGATGAAGTAGGCATGATTTCCCCACTCCCATATCACCTGCATAACATGAACAGTTGACAATGGGTGTTACTAATTTTTCAAGATTTAGTTTGCAGCTCTAATTGTTTTAAAACCTTGATCCAAAACAACTCGGTGTTGGTGTACATTTTATCAAAAAAAAAATCAGAGCTAAAAGCCGGCATTTTGATGTCACTGACATCATTTTCAAAATAAATTGCAGGGTTAACTAAATTAGTTATATACTTAGTAAAAGTATCTCCAGGGAGTGCATAGAGAATTGTGTAACAAAAGAAAAAACTAAAATGATGTGTAATTAATTGAAAATAATGAAAATGGGGTTTTTGTTATATCAGGCTTCATTATATCCCAGTTATATGCCATACAAATTATTGTAATTTTGCCGGGACCAAAGCATGTATTTCATTATAACAAGGACTTCATTATATCTAGGTTCATAATATCAGGGTTCTACTGTATTACAAAAATATCTTAATCCAAAACAGTTTGGAACAAATTTTCAGCAGCTGTTGTTGCATCTGTATCTATGGCAGATTTCAAATGAGTTATTTGTTCCACAAACTGTCTGTGTGAGTGTCTGACATTTTTTCTACTAAGCCTATTTGATTTTGTGTTGAGTGCTAATCCCTCTCGGTAAATACATAAATGACTAAAAGTATTGCATGCAAAAGTTTGTCATCTTGGTTTTTTGCAGGAGTTTAATAGCATAGAAAATGGTAAAATTCATTTGCAAAACAACATAAACAGTAAAATCATGCAAATATGTTAAAATGACAAGCATCTTAAACAATATAATAAATACTGGTAAAAATAGTATTTAGTCATACATATTTCTATTAATATCTTGTCAGTTGTGTAATGCCTATCAATGTACAAACTTGAAAATACACAAGTAATCAACAGCAATTCTTCACTTGAAAGAACAAATGTAGCCTTTTTACTAAAACATTCCAGCTTTTTAAGTTTAAATGTAGTAACACACAAACTTAAGGCGCTTTAAAACTACATCTAAAATATTCCAAACCTGTTTGAATTTATTCTTCACGGGTTAGACAACACAGATAAAAATAGTTTGGTCCGAACACAAATCAATGTGATACTGACTAGTTACGACAACTTGAAGTAGTGGCAATTAACAATACAACGGCTTTACAAACTCAAGTAAAATGGGGGTAATTCCCTTCTACTAACTCGCTACGACAGAGAATATTGTACCATGGCAATGAGACCGGAGAAGTACTGAAGGAGGAGACGAATTCAAACATCAAAACAGCTTCAAAATCTCACCTATAATAATATACTTGAAGATGTATGAATAGTTATATGGTCCGGTAGCTGCCATCTTCCAGGACCTGGTATAAAAATATGGAAAAAGTACGTAAAACATCGAAGGGTGATTTTTCTGTACATTACTGTACTCGGTTGATCAGCATCACGAGATTCAGGTATCATTAAGAACTTTTTATAACATTCGATCTTCCAGCTCGAGCTAGTTAGTTAAACAGAGGAAAGTTTCACCAGATTCAAGAAAACCATTTTATGCTAGGGTGTTTGTAAAAAAAATTTAATAGCATAACTAATGCTTTTAAAGAGAAAATTGAAAAGCCATATTGAAACAGGTACCCCCACGAAACCCACCCCCTGGCCCTGACTAAGCATCGTTTGGAACGCCTTCAAAATCTAAATTCCAATATTTCAAACTAAACATTAACAAAACTTAGTTCTTTTCAAACATGTCAACAGAAGAAACAAAATTCTATACCTTTTGATTCCTTGTAATAAACAAGAAAACACCAAAAGACAGTTGATAAGCGAGAAAATATGGCCGTCTTCCTCCGATTACGCGTGGCGCAAGAGATTATGGGTAGACAGAAAAGGTGTTTACGGAATTTACCGAAAGGTTATCGACCAATTGACGTTAACTGTTTGAAAGAGAACGACTGTTTTACGAAGTAGTACGAATGAGAATTGACAACTTATTGACCATTGCGCGGTTACCAATTTCTGTTTTGAAGCGAGAACATGGCGCAAGGATGTCGGGTGTGTGTTGAATTGCTTTCTAAGTGAAACTGGAAAAAATGTCGTATTTTCTTGCTGTTGAAGAAATATGACCTCTGTTTGGAAGCGTCTTCAGCGTGTCGGTAAGAATGCGTCTAAGTTTCAATTCACAGCTTCATACCAATCGCTGACCGTAGAATGTTCAAGAAAAGCAAAATGGTAAGATCTTTGGGATATTTTTCTGTTTGCGATCATTTTTAATTGAGACCTTCACATACCCGTTACAGTGACTGCTTATAAATGATCTACACGTGTCGCATTTATTACTTCCCACAGTTAGACCACCACCGGAGAACTTAAGTTGGGCTTTGAGAGTTATTGATATTGTGATCGGTCATTCAAACCAACACTGTTTGGTTAGTCGAACTACAAGTTTTATACTAATTTGTTTCAGTAATAACCCTAGATGTCCATCGATTATAATTGCTTCATATTTTTCACAGAACTGCAGCAAAAAGCTTATTGTTCATCTTTTCCGTTTTAGATAGTACAAGCTTTAAGCATCAAATTTTATATTCTGCGCTGTATTACTGTCCAATTCCCTTGTACATGTTGTGAGAACAACTTCGCACTGTTCAAACATATCAATCTGGAATTTTGTTTGTTTTACTAAAAGTAATAAATTTAAGCTTTTGTAGACTTTCTGCTTTGGTAGATATCAAGTTAAAATTTTCGGTACATAATTTCGGAGGAAGATATTTTTGCTTTCGAAAATTGTAAAGAATATTTTGCTTTCCCGTCGAAAGGAAAAACGCAAACTTTTGGACTTTTCTGTCAGTTTGCCGGCAAATATTGTAAAAACGTAATTATCAGTGAGAATTTAAGTTATGTTAAATACGTGGCAAGTTGGACATTTTCCCGGAGTAATAGTGTGATCTCATTGCCAAATTTGATATTTCTATAGCGCGTGCCTGTACATATCAAGGTCTGAATTCGATTGTGAAAGCATGCATGCAACAATTTACTTGACATATTTTCCGCTCACTACCACGCTGTGTGCACATGTTTGGCTTGGCCGATCGAGTTGTTTCGCTGCGGGTGTTGTCTCACTGGTTTCTAACAATGATTCCTTTTATTTTTTAGTGTGTTGATTTGATTATCAAGGCTCAAATTAACAACTTTAAAATGTCGTCATTTTTTAAAAATTTATTCCGTGTTGTTCATTTCCCATTTATAGCTTGTTCACATTGACATACAAAAGTATTGTTTCATTAATAGGGTTGTTGAAAACTGCATTGTTTATCAGTAATTACTGGCGAGTGTTTGTTAAAGTGTTAACAGCTTCAAGAACACAAAGAACACAAAGTTTGTGTTTTTAAAAACCAACTTGTAAGATCGTGGTCAGTAAGATAGTTTTCGATTGCAATATATCATCGAGTTTCTTCGAAATAAAATTTAATTTTAATTCTTAAGAAACTTTTAAATCAAATATTCAAGAAAAGTCATTCTTCTGGAACTCTTAATACATTGCATACATGTTTTTTCGGTTTTGTTCTCTTCTTTAGGAAGGTGATGCTAATGAACAAGCTTTACTTTTAATTTAGACATCAGTTACTGGACCAACTACAGGGCTTGTGTCATAGATTTTATCCCTGTGTCCCAATGGGCAATTTTTTTTCAAGAAATAGTCCTTTTAAGGAATCTACTAGGATATTTCTGTGACCCCTTGAACTACTATAAATTGTGTGCTCAACATCTGTAAAATGTTCTAATAAGCTCCCAGAAGGCTTATTTGTTTTTAGACCTTCCTTACACAGAGAGCTTATTTAAAAGGGGGATTTATTTAAGAATTGTCAATAGCCAAAGACAAAAACAAACACATTTAACAGCAAGTGTATTGCCTCTGTGTCCCGCTATAACCAGCCAGCACTTTTCAAAAACTTAAACAGATAGAACTTGTATTAATTTTAATTTGATACAGGGTGCCTTATGTTTTAGCTCCATCCTCTATATGATTGTGGGGGGGGGGGGGTTATTAGGGAGAGGTGGCTTATATTTTGAAATTTAAAGCTCTAGACAAGGGGCTTATTACAGAGAGGGGAGCTTATTTAAGACAAGGGGCTAACATTAGAGAGGGGGGCTTATAGTTTAAAGATGGGGGCTTATTAGAGACAGGGGGTTTATTATAGCTTTTATGGTAATTATCAGTGCTGAGCAGTACTTGTCTCCCCATTTCCTGAGTAAGTAATTTGAAACAATAATTGTTTATGTACAGGCAACCTGACAAGTTGATTGTAATATGGACAAGAAGGCGAAGAAGAAAGGTTACCAGGGTGAGGAACATGTTTTTATTTTACAATTGTTTTAACTGTTTCAGTCCCAGTTGTATTTATTTTGCTGACTCTTACAACTGAATAGGAGCTACTATTTTCATGGAGCAAGTTTGGGAGAATTTTACTTTAATTTTTTCTTTTGTAGTTGGTTTGTGGTTAGATCAACTTTCATTTTCTCATTACCAAATGTCTTATTTTGTATGTGTTATGTAAGGAGAAGTTAGATGCTGATAAACTAGCTGGGACTGAAAGGTTATATTCCCTTTGTTCAGTGGTTCTAATTCATTTTGCTCCCAGTTATTGCTCATTTCCTCAAATTATTCTCTTGAGTAATTTAGTTCCCAGTTGTTTCTCTCCTTGCCCAGCATCATTAGATAGGGTCTTTGAATATTTTCCAGTGAAGGCGTTTAAGATACTCAAGCCTTTTATTCTTCTTCTCTTTGTTATCTCAGTCTATTATTATTATGTTGTTATTTGTGTTTTTTAATTATTCTTGTTCTTACTATGGTTATGATAAAAATATAGTAAAGAATATTAGACTGCAGTCTTAATTAAAGTCCCTCAAGCTTAATTTTTTTACTTTTTAGATTAAAACTGTTGTCATCTAAGAACTCAAAATTCGAATAAGAAAAAAATTGTCCTAAGTATGCTTTTTAACCAAAAAAAGATTGAAATGTAGATTTTGACCAAGCAGACCAGGGATTGATAACCTGTGACATAGCAGCAGTGAGTTGTGTGGATTTTGTTTACAATTTTCATTGCTATTAAAAATGATGAGAAAATTTTTATTTTAAACAATTTCAAGGGAATAATTCATTAATTAAAGTTATAACAATGTGAATGTTTTAGTAAGAATCCAATGTTTTGAGATAAAAAAGATTGTCTCTGCCTCAGGCCTTCTGCTACACAGGCATTGCACGTTTCAAGCCTAAAAAATGTAAGAGTAAAAGCAAGAAACAGTTTTATTTTTCAATAATTACTACTATTAAAGGGTTTTTACTTTTCATCTGCAAATTAAAAAAATAAGCTTGATAAGGACTTTAAGCTTGTATTAAATAAAGAGAAGCAGGGTAAAGCTTTACCTTTCATTTAAGTTTAGTGCAGCATCATCAGGTTATTTCAATTTTTATTTTGAGTTTATTAATTTGTGCATTGTGTTTTGGTCATAGCCAGTACACTTTAAACTAGTTTGTTAAATTTCACCGCAAGGTGTCTCACTTTGTGCCTGCCTTATATCCAGATACAGGTTATTAGAAAATAACAAATTAACTCCAAAATGAAGTTCAAGACACCTTGCTCCCAGATAAAGACAAAACCTGTTATTAAGGTTCCCCAATGTTTCTGTTGTTGATAGCCATGAATTATTGTCTATAACAGACAGCTGGAATGTCAATCTTACACAACAATCCCTTATTACAAAATTATGTGTTTGCCTTATATTTAACCATGATTTTTCTATTTATAGGACTGGTACTATTAGAGTACCATTTGCATTTGATAACAGTTAAGGGACAAAGAAAGCAACATGTATCTTTTAATAACAACAACAACAATAATGATAATAACAGTCCTGAACAATAACAACAGCAGTAGCAATAATAATAGTAGTAATTATTGTTTAATAATAATAATAATAATAACATTATTAAATATTATTGAATAATAATTATAATAAAAGAATACTAATAATGCAGGGCCCGGTTGTACGAAGCCTGGATAAGCTATCCTCAGGATAAAAGCTAATTGTCATCACCAATAAATCAAAGATTGTTTGACTCTTTGTTAATTTCTATATCCCTAGTTGTTAAATGAGTACCGTATATACTGGTGTATAAGCCGATTCTTTGTATAAGCCGACCCCTGTTTTCAAGTCCACAAAAGTGGGTTTTAGGTATTACCCTTTGTATATGCCGACCCCCTTTTGGAAGTTTTTAAATTGACAACCAAAAATTTTTTTTTTGTCTGCATAAAAACTGAACTTGAAAATTCAAATTATTTCTCATGAAATAGTTAAACAATTGTTCGTGCATTAAAATTTGAAGAAAAATATCATTTGAAAAAAACTTTATACAAAGCACGCGCAACGTAGAAGGGCGGGAAAAATAGCCAGGTTGGGCCGATCAGTACAGCTCATTCTCACGCCACACTGTCTGTGTTCATTGACCCGTGAAGTAAACAGATTAAATCAGACATTTTTCCAGACGAGTGCACACATTGTGTTTTGGATGCTAGAAAAACAATCATGTTTAAAAAACCAAAACGAATTGCATTAATAAGCTGCATTCAAGCTGAAAGTTGTTCATTTTGCAAAATAAGTGAATAATTCTGCAGCTGCAAGAGAGTTTAGTGTTGATGAAAAACAAGTAAGAGAGTGGAGGAAGGCTTAGGTCACGCTCAATAAAATGCCCAAGGCTAAACGTGCAAATCGCGGGAAATCATGTGAATCGTGGGCAGAACTGAAGACAGAATGCATTGTGAAATCATTCAAGAAATGTGGCATCAGCAATGCAATGGATGGTACAGTGGATGATATGCTTTGGCAGAAACATGACGAAAATGTGGTCACCAATGAAGTTGTATTTAACAAAGACCGAACTTGAGAACCCACATGGTGATATGATTACTGCCAAAGAATGGGACACGCTTTTCGGGGAATCTGACGACGAAGAGTTTGACTGATTTTAAGACGTGTAAATGGCCAATCAGAATAGTTATTGTGCATTTTAGTATTTTTACGTGTCATGTAGATTTCACGAACAGTGTACGTTGTTGGCATCTTGTTATAGTTGAAGATTATTCGCAAAGTATTTGATTCATGCCACATAAAGTTAATAAAAATCAGTTGTTTTCCTTATTTCCGTTTCTCAAAAGTTGGTGCTCGTTGTATAAACCGACCCTCCGGTTTCAGGGCCAAAAATTAAGGCCAAATTTTCGGCTTATACACCGGTATATACGGTATAAGGCTCCTAAAATAATGATTTACATGGTATCAAACAACTTTTATTTAAGTTTTATTGTTGAAAATAGAAAGCACTTATCCGGCAGATAGCTTACCCAGGCTTTGTACAACTAGGCCCAGATCTTTATTTTTCTTAAAATATTATCTAGAGAAAGTACATATCCCAAGTTACAATATTGAGAACATGTAGAGAGCAAGAAATAAAGAATGATGAATATTTTAACCAAGACTATAGTACTAACTAGTTTGAATATTGTTTTTGACCTCTATAGCCCCAGTCATGGCAGCCAGTGATTAGTAATCCATTTAGGGGGGTCATTGTGTGGCCAGAACCCGAAGATGTTGATATCACCGTCACACTGTACAAGGTGAGTTACCTGGAATACTGAGGTTTACCAAGAAGTAAATTTGGTTGGCTGTATTTTTTGTTAAGTGGTGGCTTATGGATAATACTTTTTTTCATACTTGAAAAGTGAATGTTTATAGTATATGTTGTTCCTTCCAGGACCCTAGACCAGAGTGTCATTTTGAGGACAAAGAATGGACATTTATTATTGAAGATGTAAGTGTAATCAGCCAATATCATCGTCACCATTATCATCATCACTACCACCACTCACCATTAAAATGCAGTGCTTTCCATGTTTGTAGTCATTCTTTCACTTGTCAAAGGTTGTATGTTGACAACCTAAAGCTTGTATGTTGTTA
>JAOBRD020341946.1:0-20847 GCA_027575215.2 Hydrozoanthus sils | reverse complement strand
ATTGATATGTCGCAAACTTGCATGTGTGTAATGTGTGCAGGAACCTCTTTGACTTTAGATACGGTAAAGAGATCTTTACTTTCAGAGAAAGATTTGTTCTAATTCTAAAATGACTTTCTACAGCTGCTCATCTTTTACCATGCATTACCATTAGGTTTGTCACGCAGAAAATACATTTCTCTTTGTACGTGTTCGGGCTTAATGGAACAATTTTATTATACGCTTATTGCACCTATCACAGATTTTGGGCGTTTCTGGTGTCTTGTTTTTGTCTTAGTTTATCCAAGTCTTTCTACAGTGTGAGGCAAATTTCGCACTTCCTATAGTATCATAAAATTGGATTTTCGCTCTCTTCAATAGATTGGGCAAGTTCTAGAAATGGTTCGAAATTTCGAATCCTAGAAGCCTCTATTACAGACTACTAGTTTTGAGCGCTTATAAATCGACCGTCAGCACTTATAATTTTTCGTTCAATTTTATTTAAGGTTATACTTTTAAATACTGAAATTCGTCTGAAAAGAAATTACCTGCGCGAACTTAAAAATAAAATTTGAAAGAAAATCAAGCAAGTTGAAAACTTTTAAAAAAATATCACACAATTGGTTTTGTAACTACTAATTTCTCAAACAAAATTTAAAAATAGTTGCATATTTTTTTATTTGATTGACAATATTGAACACCAACATCATTTGAACGATATTTGACACAAACGTTTTTATTAGGCAATAAAAATTTTTTAATTGCTTTTAATATTCAGAAAATCATCTGATGATGAAAATTGCATAACTAACCTGTGTTTAAAAAGCTTTGTATTCATGCACAATTTATATACAAGAAAATATTGTTTGTCTCTGTCCCCATTTCCAACAGTAACCTTAACCACGCCCTAAGTCAAACCCTGGTATGTCTTTTTTAAGCAGCTTTCTTATGCCAACTACTTTTATTATCTCGGCTTGGTTGTAAACACACTTACTGCATGCAGCTTTAAAGAATTAATCATGATCAAAGATGATTTGCGGGTGTTTTGTTTTGTGTTGTGTTTTTTTGGCCCAGTGATTTTGAGAGTGCAATCGACTGGTCGTCACATTTTGTATGCTCGTGGCATAAATCATTTTTTAATAGGACGGATTTCACTGAAACGGACACAAAGATTTTGATAAAATGGTCAGCGGTAGCAAACCTTTTAATTATGTGTGCAACAGAAAAGTACATGCTTTAGCTAGTTTGCGGTGGGGACCGTTTTGCAAGAACGTTACAAGAAAACGAGATAGATTTAATCACTGCCAAACGCTTGTTGTCAAGATGATCATATTGGAGTTTTTTTTTTCGTTTCCTAAAATGACAGCTGATCAATCATTTGTCCATTGAGGTCAGCTTTGTTTTGTATGCAAAACCGTGTCGTTTTCGCTGTGGATGACTAACAGTCAACCAGATGTATACTGTTAGAAGAAGATGCCTTGCTCTTAAAAGCCTTTAGAATGTCGTCGAACTTTTTACCCGATCGAGTACGTTGGTTTTCGATAGCAGCTGCAGCTGATAAGTCGCCAAACTGACAGGGCGACGAAACCAAGCCAATTTTCTAAAAATGAAGCTTCTCAGCTGAAAGATTAATAAAAAAACGCTTTCTTTCTCTAGATACGCCACTGGAATAGTGATCACCTTGATAAATACTTCCACTAACAACAACAAAAAACCAAACAAGCGATTAACATTGAACTTACCGCACTTTCGCAAAACAGCGAAAAGTTATATTTTTAAAGATTTTTCATACATTATTTGAACCAGTTATCTTTAAACGTTTTTCATAACTGTCGATGGCCGTGAAGTTAAAGGCCAAATTTTTGAAGTCCCATTTGGATTATCCCTCCAAGGCCCAAAACCTACCATCTTCGACATCATTTTGTAGACTTTCATTAGCGTTACGGATTCCATATAAGTAGTCGTGGCCATGCAGTTAAGGCGATGGACTAGAAATCCATTGCGGTATCCCGGCGCCGGTTCGAATCCTGCCGACTACGCTTTGTTTTTTTTCCATAAGAAAAGGAGGGGAAATGGTCTCCCACA
Source organism: Hydrozoanthus sils (assembly GCA_027575215.2). Lineage (NCBI taxonomy): Eukaryota > Metazoa > Cnidaria > Anthozoa > Zoantharia > Hydrozoanthidae > Hydrozoanthus > Hydrozoanthus sils. The sequence continues at coordinate 18,783 of JAOBRD020341946.1, read as the reverse complement.
ACACTAAAAAGTCAAGAAAGGTAGTCGTCGCTGAGCGGTTCAAATGATAAATACTCATCATCCGGATTTTTAGAAACCTTTTGGTTTCCGATCATTTTCGGTATCGTTCAAAGAAATTTCAAGCAAGGTCTTTCTTTTCCTTCAACATTTTTCAATAGCAGTGACGCCCTTGTAAACTCCAATATCTTTCCAGATTTTTCATACAGTATTTGAACTTGTTATCTTTCCATTAAACGTTTTTCGTAAGTGTCGATGGCCGTGAAACTAAAGGCCTAATTTTTGATGACCCATTTTTGCTGTCCCTCCAAAGCCCAAAATCTTCGACATTCATTGGTGGAGTTTGACGTATTATGCCGGCTATAATAACCTCGCGCTAGGTAATTATTGCCGGTGAGTGACACATTTTACAAATGGCCGCCACGTGGTTTTGAAGAGATAAACGCCATGAAACAAAAACGCTATTCTGAAAAGCACTAAGGACATACACTTTGGAATAACTTTGGAATAACATGTTTCAAAGTTAATGCAATATCATTATTACAATGGTGGTACATAGTGACAATTGTGCTAATTAGTGAGAGATAAGTCTCTGGGTGGAAATGTTTCAGATACGCGCGCTATCCACCTCAATTGAAATAGAATAAGTGTTTTAGTATATACCAGTGAGGCAACTAATCAATAGAACTTTCTTTTCAACACAAATGAAAGGTTTGCAAGGAAAAAATACTTTTATTAACTGAATCACAGACGAAATTCACGCATGAGCAGCTTAACTTACAACAACACGTGGTTTTGGCAGCCTGTCAACTACAAAACGCTGTAAATAGAGTTAAAGAGATTGTCCTTAAATACTTAAAAGTCTGGTGTTTTTATAACAAAACATTCAGAAACAATTTACAAAAATTATTCAAGAACGATTTACGTTAAAGTTGAAAGTGCAGTTGACGAAGAATCCCAAGCCGAAAAGAACCAAACTTCACACTTTTAAGGAACGAACTTCGATCCAGTCAGTGGTTTCTGAAAAAGTGCTTGACATTTGGAACTTAGGTGAAATAGAAATTTCTTTATGATTGCGCATGCAACGGAACACCCAAGGCCTTTACTTTCCACCATGATTCAGTCCACCGGACGGGTCGTCACTGCCGCTCAATCATCTCGATGGTTTTTCGTTGTCAACAAGCTTGTCCCGGTTCATCACGACTTACTCCTATCGGAGTTTTGCAGACAGAACTTTAAAGATGATGGCCTTAGAGCTTTTTGGTTTTCACGACCACGATGGCCAAACTGAATAGGAAATAAAAAGCCAAGCCGTTTGTTGTAGTTTTGCCAGGTCTGTGGAGTTTCAGTCAACAAGCTCGCCCGTTTCAAACAGCTTTTCGATGGCAGACTGTAAAACATTTGTTAAAGCCGGTTTATGCTTTATTGAACGAATTTCCAAGTACTTAATTAGGGAATTATTAAAAAACTGTTCAAAGTTTCGTTACTTTCCTGGAATTCGGAACGCCCAATAGTTGAAAATTATTATCGCAAGTGACGTTCAATTGCCGTCCAAATGCAAGTAAGCGAAGTTTTGTTATAATAATTTTTGTCTTGTTTCCTTGAGAAGACATAGAGCTTTCGAAGACCTTTGTTTAATTCTGATGATCTTCCGTCCGCCATTTTGTTTCGATGCCATTATCTGCTATTGTGGAGGGAAATATTGTGTCACATTTACTATTTCTAAACCAATCAAATCGCGCGTAGCCGAGCTGGTATATACTAATTACAGTATATTCAGAAAGAACTCATACACACAGTATTAGACCTTGCATTATAAAGTTGTTATTTCCATTTCATTTACCGTTGGTCTTACAACGTAAAATAAGGTTAAAAACTGTCACGAGTATGGAAATAATTTAACTTTTCTGTTCATGATCATTCGCAATCCCTAAATATTGTCATTAGTCAGGTAACTTAGGCAATTCCTTAAGTATGATTAATTGTCGACATAACTTGTATTCAAATTAGTCGGTGTTTTAGATACTACACTTAATATAACATTCCATTCTGAAACAAAGCAATCCTAAAAAATGCACTTTACTGTATTTTGGCTATTTGAATATTATGAACCCCGTTGTTTTGAAGTTTGTAACATCAAAGTCCCCATTGCTGTATTTCGTTTCCATTTGTTTTACATAGCGCTATTATTAATAGTGTATTTGAAGCTGACTTTAATTCAAACTTCAGCTATTTCAAATTATTTTTTCTTTCCTTTGAGACCTTAAAATAACGGGGTTTAATTGCAGTACGTAATTCATACACTGGGAAAGCCATGAAATGCTCAATGTTAATTTGGGGCTTTGTCTGAACCATTTCATTTTACTTACATTACCACAGATAAACCTAACATAATCACAAGTAAAAGCACAAAGTCAGTAGAATCTTGGGACACACACGAGGTGCATCTGGAATGTGTGGCTGAAGGAGAACCATGCCGTCTTACCATTTCATGGTTCAATCCTGTAGGACAGAAAATCGTAAACTCCACGAATCAGAAAGTAACCAAGATTACAGATGGAAGTAGATTAACTTTGAAGACTACATCAAACTCTGCAAACTACGGAGAGTACAAATGCCGCGCCACAAATGTGGTTGGGAGTGCCGAACATAATGTAACCGTCATACAGTTGTGTGAGTAGAAACCAGATTTGTAATAATGTAATCTTATTCTAAGGAATTGAGAGCTAGTTTATACACAAGATTGTTTTTGATATTCAACGTATATAATGTCGTTTCACTTTGTTGTCACATTTTTTAGGAAGGATTATATAGATAACATGGTTATTCTGTTTTGTTTGTTAGCAATCTTTTATACTTTTTAACTAAACTCTTATCATATTGAGTTTGATTGTTTTGTTGTTTAACAGTCAAACCAGAAGCACCAAAAATCACCCTGAAGCAGAACAATATCGAGACGTCATATGTCAAACTAACTTGGGATCCACCGAGTAAGGATGGTGGGAGTCCTGTGATTGAGTATAAAATTATAATTATCAGTGAATCAAGCAAGAAGGAGTTAGAGCGAGTAACTGGAACAGAGAGAGTAATAGAGAAACTAACCAAAGGGACAAGCTACACAGTTATGTTGCGAGCCAGAAATATTGTTGGTTATAGTGAAGCTGACAGTACAGTGTTCTCTACAAAGAAAGAAGGTGAGAGGCCAATTCTTGTACCAAGTGTTACATATAGGTACAATGGACAAGTTTATTTGCTCGTCATTGTAGCTGTGACACTAAAAAGCAGTGCCTGATGAATGTGTTTTTTTGTTCCAGGCAAGCCTGGCATTACATTGTTTAAGAAATCAGAAGAAAAGATAACATCAAATGAGCTAACCTTGGAGTGGACTGCAGCGGAGGAAAATGGAGCTGAAATACTTGCATACACCGTGTGGATGAGAGAAGTTGACAGGATTGGAGGAAAAGGTCCATGGTCCTCCCAGAACACTTCCAGTAACGCTGTTACCTACACAGTGACTGGGCTGAAATTTGGTAAAACCTATCAGTTTGGTGTGACAGCCTGGAACAAACATGGACAGAGCCTTCGGGACGATGCTAACGGTCTTATGACAGTTGGAGTTGTGGGTATGTGTTTCAGCTTTACATCTTAGTTTATGTGCTGCATTTGTAACTAGTACCTTGTTACCGAAATTGTGAACTGCAAGCTCTTAGATAACGCAGTTTTTTTCAAATTCGCATTATATTGCATTTTTAAGTGCGTCAGTTTTGGTAACTTTGCATTGGGTCATACCTGTAATAATAGTGATAATAACACGAATAACAATAATAATGATGATAATAATAATAATAATAATAAAAATATCAATAATGATAATAATAATAACAGTAATAATAGTAACAATAATAATAATAAAAATGATAGTATTAATAATAATAATGAAAATAATATTTGTTTGTTTATACTTTTAGCAGCTTTTACAAACCATACTCCTGAAGCGAGGCATTAACTATAAATTATATCCACCAACTGACTTTTGTTAAGGGGTATAGAGGATTCGAGGGCTCGATTTTGTAGATAAGTTCAGTACTTGCGAGAGATCGGTGTTTTTTAAGGGACAAAAGGCCAGACAAGAATAATGTATTATAAGAAATTGACGGATAAGTTGTAGAAAGAGCGCGCTATTGAATTGACTCTAATTAATGCATTTCCAAAAATTTGGGAATATTGGCAAAAACTGTATATTCAGTCACAGAACGGGTAAGCGAGCAACAAACCTTGACGAGATTTTGTACTTCTACTCCACACTTTTTAAGAGTTCTTAAAATATACAGACGCTTGTTGCACTTCTTGATGACAACATCGCATTGTAACAACCTATATTAGGTCTTCTGAGATAACGACCCCGAGTAGTTTGAAGGACCCGAAACGAACGATAACTTTGCCGACACAACCAAAGGGTGCCACCCACAACCGTTGTACTTGAAGAAATTAACAAGCATTTCTTTACGTTTAGAAGGATTAAGGCGCATGTGGTTTTGCTGAGCATAGGATTGAATATCATACATACATTACAATATAGGGAAGCAAAGAAGGCTGGGAAGTTCCTCGGTATAATCTCTAAGAATGTAAGATCATTGACAAATTTGGCCCTAGGGGGCCCAGGAGGAAACCAGGTCTTTGACCATGACAGCGAAAAGCAGTGGACTGAGCTTTTTGCCCTGTGGTATTCCCCCGTTTAAGCACCTGACAGATGACGAGGAACCTAGTAAAGTGGAAGATTGTGTTCTGCTTTCCAAAAAGCGGCCACCCATCTCATTAACGAGTTGTGTACTGGGAACTTTGCAAGTTTTTCAATTAGGACTAAATGATCCATAAGATTAAGAGCTTTACCGAAATAAGCGAAGAAGAAGCAAAATGCACAATTTCCTCGATCAAATGCTTCTAAAGATAAATGCAACAAATAAACTAAAGCCTGCTTGGCGGATCTGCCTCCGACATCGAACTGTTTATTAACAAGGTTGGCGAGAGCTGGGGGTGCAAGCCTTGATAAGGTGAAGCCCTCCAGAGCCTTTGCTGGTTGGTAAGTTAGAGATACAGGCCGTACGTTGTTCTCAACACCACGAGCAGGTTTCTGCTTGGCCAGGGGTCGTACAGCAATTGACTCATAAAGGAAGGGAATATAGCTTTCGATCTGGAGGAATTATATAGACTGCAAATCACCGGAGCTAATTGAAAGGCAAAGATTCCCATCTGGGCCAGTGGATTTTCTGAAGAGCCTGTTTAACTTCACAAACATTTACGAACAGTTCGCCAAGCATTTCATTTTAAAAGAATATTTGAGAAATCAGCTCGGGACAGAACAGGGAAATCAGCCGTAAGGTCGAAAAAGAAACAAGTCATTGATGTTGTTGCATAAAGTAACTAACGGGTTGGGGGAGTTTTCGTCAAAAAGTTCGCTATACCAGTTGTCATCACTGGAGTTAGATCCTGAAAAACATTTGACTTCTCGCCACCATTTACTAATATTAGTGTTTTGTAGTGATTTGACTTTCACTTCGCAAAGTAACGGTTACAGTCACGAATTTACTTCTGGATCTTCTTTCGTAGCCGATGGAACTGAACAGAGTCTTACCAAATTTGGTAAGAGCTTTCCGTTTCTTCGCGACAAGTGGCTTGATCTTTACAATTAACCAAGGCTTATTCATACTACGTTTCTACAATAATTTCAAAGAAATACTCGAACTTTTTCTAGCAGACTCAAGAGTGTATAGATCTCATCCCATGAGAACGTCGTGATTCATCTACCAAACTCCCTAATGCAACTTTGTCTAGTGTCATATTTTTTGATAGTGATCTTCGAAGGTGTTGTCCAGAATGCACCAGCACGCAGTAACGGTCACTAGTACCGAGTTTAGATAGCTGCACAGGTCACCGAATAGTTTGGGCTAAAGACTTTTACCACTAGCGTCAAGCCACATAATCGCCTAAATGGAAAAGGTGAGTTTGTTTAATACTTGACAAACTCCAAGTTTTTACATTCGGTCCAATACGACAATACGCATAGCATCCACTTAACAAGATGTTAATTTCTCACACTTGTCTTTGTGACCACTAATAAACAAGATAAGCAACTAATTAACTTGAACAAAGGCAATTTTGTGACTTCTAATTCCTAACATAGCCCCCGCTCTGGAGCACTTTGCGCTACCATATCAAGTGTTCAGTGTTCAAAATTCATTCATCCAATAACAATATAAGCTTAGTAATGGGTCTCTTAAATAGCCCATTCGACGTTTTCAGAGTTACTACTCTGCACTTTCTGTCTTTTCCTGGATGCAGCTCCTTCCCATCAAACATTTCGCAGCCAGCAGCTTTTGTTCTTTTAAGATAACCATTCTTTCGCTCTTTTTTCCAGTTGAACCTTTGTTGCAGACTAGACAAATATTTCGCTGACCATCTTTTCCAGAAATGTTGGTGAAGTTGTCGGAGATGTTGCCATCTATTTAACCTGTTGACTTTGACATCTGTCACATCAAACTCTGGCAATTCGTTAAGAGGTGCACCAATGAGAAAATGTCCAGGAGTTAGCGCTTGTAGGTCCGACGGGTTTGACGACATTGGAGAAAGGGGTCGAGATTTTAGACACGCTTCTATTTGACACAAAGCGGTGGACATCTCCTCGGAAGTCAAGCTGGCATTGCCAACAACTCTGCAAAGATGGTACTTGACACTTTATGCAAGCTTCCCACAAACCTCCGAAATGACTTCTCTTTTGAGGGTTAAAATGCCACTCAATCGGATCTTGTTGTAAAGTTGTCCTCACAAGTTCGTTGTGCTTCTCTGAAAGAAAAAGATGAGGTAACTCTTTGCTAGCTCCGACAAAGTTTGTTCCGTTTTCGCTGTGAATGAAGTTTGGTTTTCCTCTACGAGAGATGAATCTTTTCAATGCCGCTAAGAAGGCTTCTGTTGATAAACTGGTAACCAACTCGAGATGCACAGCTTTTACTACCAAAAAAACAAACAAGACTGTCCAGGCTTTTTCATTTCTACTTCCACGGCCTTGTCCTATCTTCAATAGTACTGGTCCAGCATAATGCACGCCGGTGCTCATGAAGGCTCTATTGGGCGAAATTCTATCAATTGGCAGCGAACCAACAATCTGCTGCAAGTCACACACTGATATACAGCCTCAATTCTTCTGTCGTCAGAGGACCAGAATTTCTTTTATTAGAATACGTTGGGATCCATCGATGACACCAAGCTAAAACGCGAACCATCTTAGTAAATGAAGAATTGTAAAATAAACTAAACGTATTACTTTCAGATGCTCGGGCAACGTTAGTCACAACTGCTCGATCTTTCTGTTCAAAAAAAGCTTCCTCTGTAATCGAAGCACTGGACTGGTCAGGCCACATCCCTGTCTCTAAATTCAACCATAAAAGGACCATTGAACCACGATGCGTGCGTTATCAAATTTCCAGGATTTATACCTCTACTCTCGCAGTCCGCAGGATTGTCCTTAGAAGGACAATAACGCCATTTGGAAGGGCTCACAAAATCTTGAATTTGACTTGCTCGGTTACCCACGAAAGTTTTCCACTTACTCAAGGTTCTCCACACATCCAGTGTAAGGTGACCAGGGAGTCAGTCCAACAAAAGAGAGTTAAATTCAGAAAAGAAAATGCAACTTGAATCTTTTCCACTAACGTGGACAACAGCAAGGCTCCACACAACTCTAAGCGAGGCAATGAAGTTCTCTTCAGGGGTGCGACTTTCGTCTTTGCAGCAACTAATCGTGTAAACTTCACCATCCGAGGTCACAGTACGTAAGTACACAACAGCTGCGTACGCAGACTCTGATGCATCACAAAATCCATGCAGATCTTGTCTTGTACTGAGCTCATCCTTCGGGACTATGCATCGGGAAAATCTCAGCTCTCGAAGCCTTATCAATTCCGTTCTCAATCTCAACCAGGACTTGAGCAGGCTTTCAGGAAGAGAGTCATCCCACGAAATTCCTGATAACCATAATTGCTGGAACATGACCTTGGTAGTTACTAAAACCGGTGATAATAGACCTAAAGGATAAAATATGCGCAATCATTCGGACAAAAACAGCCGCTTGGTAACGCAGTGGTCGTTTGTAACACTTTTACTTTAAACAGAAATTCATCTTTCATAGGGCAGAGATGCATGATTCCATTAAATTGTTCTAAGTCCAAATCAAAGTCATTGTTCATTTCGCAAAGCTCTTGATGACCATTTCCTAAAATCAAATCTTCCTTGCTTCAATATGTTGACAAGCCCCTGCTGCGTTTTAAAGGCAGTCGGTAAATCACTGGCACCGGAAAGACAATCATCCATGTAAAAATCTCTTTTCACTATTGCCGAGGCAAGTGGATATTTTTCAGCTTCATCATTTGCCAGCTCCACCAACACTTGCTGCACATGGTATGCAGAAGAAGCAACTCCAAAAGTCACTGTCTTTATTCTGTACTCCTGTACATCTTGAACGGGGTTTTCCCTCCGAAGAAAACGATGAAAATTACGGTCTTGTGGATGTAATATGAATTGTCTGTACATGCTAGTGATATCTGCTGAAAAGTATACAGGATGTAGACAAAAACGAATCAAAATATTCACCAAGTCCTCTTGGATTTTGCGGCCAACCATTAAACAATCATTCAAATAAGATCCGGTAGATGTTTAAGCAGAGACATCAAAGACAACTCTCAACTTAGTGGTAGAACTCGACTCTCTGACTACACCGTGATGTGGCATGTAATAAACGTTAGAAGCATTCAAATCTTCCTCTGGAACTTTCTCAGCGTGATTCCAATGAAAGTATTCTTTTATAACTGCGTTGTAATCTTCCTTAAGTTTAGGATTGCGAGCTAGATGTTTTTCAGTTTGTTCAAGAAGTTTGAGAGCTTGAGGATAACTTTCTCCCAAACCGCAATTACCCTTAAATAGTAAGGACACAACATATTTGCCATTCACCTCACGATAAGTCGTTTCTTTCAAATGACTTTCACAGTTCCTTTCCTCCAATGACCAACATTGGACAGAATAATTTTCTTCTATTTCCCAGAATCTTTTTAACTGCTCGTCGGTTTTTTCAATATTCGATGAAGTGCTCCACAATTGATCTGGTTGGTCAACAGATAGCTTTTTCTTTGTCGATCCAATAGTAATCCAACCAAAGACAGTCTGTTTAGCTAGCATTTCTGAGTTGCGACTTTTGCGAATTCCCATACCATCTAAGATAAATGAGAGACATCAGCACCTAATAGAATATCCATAGGTCCAGAAGTAAGAAAATGTTCATCAGCTAATTGCAAATCATTCAGGCCAATCGAGTTCAATATTAGAATGTTTAGGAACGTTCGACGTAATTAGGTCTATTTCCAAAGCATTAACCATAAGAGGTATCATCAAAATATACAGATGACAAATTTAAACACACAGATTGAGTAATAGTTCCTTTAGCAATACCTCCAATACCGTTAACCCTGATTTCATTATTTATAAATGATTTCTTAAGTGGTAGACGTTGAGCAAATCCACGTGTCACGAAACTTGATCGGGACCCAGGATCCAGAAAAACTCTACACAAAATGTTCTGCCCATTGTAAGAACGAACATTAACCATAGCAGTGGCCAAGGGAATTTCCTTATTTAACGTAGGCGATTGTTCCACAAATGTTGAAACATTTGGCGTACTTCCTAAATAAATTTTCGAAGCACCTGAAATTTGAAGTATAGGGTGATGTTTCCTTTTGCAAATTCCACAGCTGGCTGATTTTGGACACTGTGAAACAAAATGCTGTCTCGAGAAGCAATTAGGGCAAAGTTTCAATCCCGACACTTTAGATTTCCTTTCGTGCACATCCAAACGCATTTATTCAGGGCAATGAGGTAATCGATCATATCCATTACACATAAAACAAATGTCCTTTTTTACAACAGTAAAACACTTAGTTGCGGTCGTTGAAGAAGACGCATTCATTTTCTGAGTGTAATAAGTTTTCTTGGATATTTACTCAGACACTTCCAAAGCGTAGGAGTAATGAAACAAAAACTTCGAGTTCTTCATTTGCTTGATTGTAGGATTAGATTCGTTAGCCTTTTTCTTCTCCCATTCAAAACGAGTGTCGGCGTCCAACTTTTTCTTGCAATAATAAACAAGCCACGAATCCCATTGATCGACAGGCTCTCCAAGATTGTGCAAAGCTTGAAGATTTTCATCCAGGAAACTACACAATTTTCGATTAGACGCATTTTTCTTTGTGATATTTAGGATGTTGAAAATATCGTCAAAATGTGCTTCTCTGATGCTTTTAACGTTCTTGTACCTTCCTTTCAACAAATCGATGGCAATAGAATAGTCATCGTCATTCAAATTCAAATTTCGTGTAAGCGCGGCAGCTTCTCCCTTGAGACAAGATTCAAGTACTGAAGCTTCTGTACAGGTGCCAAATTTGCACGTGAATCACATTTAAACGCATCGTAAAACTCTGTTCATAAAGAATATCCACCAATAAAAGATTTTAAATCCAGTATCGGCAATTTTGTGTCGGCACTGAATGCTCCATGTGAGTTGGTAATACTCGTAGCAACCTCCTTCAAAGACTCTTGTTGAAATGTAGTAATCCATCGCAATGCCTCCACTTGTGAATCACACAACTCCTTCGCAACTTCTAACTTGCTCGTTTCCTCAACCTTATCTTCCTTAAATTTTTCTCCAAAGAAATTTTGCTGCATTATGTCGATTATTTCTTCAATTTCGGTGCATTTCTCTTGAAAAGTTTTTTAACTTCCTTGAACATTCACTAGGGTTTCGGGACCTGCTTCGATGCATAATTTTTCAAATAGATTTTCTTACTTCTCGCGATAAATAATAAGGCCGTTTCGCTTACTTTCCAAAGGGTTTTTTTGTGGTTTTCACGGCTCCGGTCGCTTCATCTGCTTTAACATTCGACAAATAATCGTAAATAACACTCACTTGAAATCTTACCCCTTCACATTTCTTGATTAGCCGTTCCATTTCTAAAAAAGACGCTCCAAAGGAAATAAAACAAAGAAACAATAAAAAAACGTACGCCCGCTTCACATCCGTTGATTTGACAGCAGAGTAACCTACAAACTTGTAAAAATCAACAGTATCCACATCCTTGGGTCGTCAAACGAATACGCTAACGTCCGGCTCGAAGGACCATGTTTAATACTCCACAAGCTCCAAGTTTTTACATTCGGTTCGGTTCGGTTCTATTCTAAGTTTTTTTTTCAAAAATGTTTGCTATATATTGCTTTTTTAAACAATGCAATTATAAACTAGTGTGACAATACGCATAGCATGTTAATTTCTCACACTTGTCTTTGTGACTACTAATAAACAAGATGAGCACCTAATAACTAAACAAAGGCAGTTTTGTGACTGATAATTTCTAACAGAGATATTTGTTGAGCTTGGTTTAAAATCGCCAGTTATTGTAATCAAACGTTCAGGATACCAAGGCAAAAAAGAGTCTGTGTTTGTAGAGCTTATTGTTGTCATTAGTGGTCGCAGAGGGAGGATGGTAAAAACACCTAGCAAAACGGTTGAAACTTGCTTCGGAAGGCAAGTAGGCCGTAACTGGAACCATAAAGTTTAAAAAAGGCTGTCGGCAATCCAGAAGCTTCAACTGCTTTACATGGAATATCTTTAAGGTATGCACATACACCTCCACAAACACGATGGGACACGCGATCTTTGCGGTATAAGGTAAAAGTATGTATATTTTGGTCTGGGATGTTCACAGATGACCAGGATTCAGTACTGCATGCAATGTCAACTCCATTGTTTACTAATACGCAGCTTAGTTGGCATATATATATATATACATATGAAAAACAGAGTGAGCATTGCAGATAAGGATATTTGGAAGAGATACCTTCGATACAATGGCGTTTGAAGGCGAAGAGCCATGTAACACAACATCGATAGATTGCGTGGAACGAGTGACATTGACTGGGCAGGGGAGTGGTGTTGATAAGACGTGGGGGTACTGTGGTGATGATTCGACTTCGGCTGGATTTTGGTTTTGAACGAAAAGGCCTGCGAATATTTAATTCGCCCAAGAGACGCCGTAATTCACAAGGCAAACGCTCTCTTTGAGTTGTGTTTTCCCGAGTGACCTCAGGATGGAACTGCTGTATTGCACTCTTTTCAGTCTCAAGCAATTAAATTCTTGAGGACCAATATGACCGATCGAACGACCAACATCTTTCACACATGAATTCCTTCCATAAATTGACCAAAAGTCAACAATTTTGAAAAGAACGAAACTAATTGGCTCCAAGATGTTATTGCGCAACGTGAAGAACAACATTTTTGCAAAGAAACGACAATTTGTGACACAATATTTAATCTTTAATCGGTGCTAAACAACACCGTGGCGGCCATTGCATGCGCCACTCACCAAAAAAGTAAAATACTTATGACAGTTGGAGTTGTGGGAATGTGTTTCAACTTTACATATCCCTCAGGTTGAGCTGCACTTGTTGGTTGTTGTTCAGAAGAATTTGTGGTTTTGGTTTTATTTGTATAACTACGTCGAGCTACGCCTCTTGTGGATTTGTGGGCACCGAACTTTACTGTACCTATTTAGCTGTCGGAGGAGGAAAAACGCTGATGTTATAAGGCTGAGTAAACAGAGATAGAGAGGAAACCATAAAGGGAGCAATACTAGAGCAACCGAATCCTTGTTATAAGAAACAATATTATTAGTAATAGTTATTACTAACACATTTTCTTTATACCATTGATACTAACATCACAGCAATATCAATAACATTTACGAAACAATCACATTAATAACAATTATTTTATCGCTTTTTTTTTTTGTTAAGACTCAATTTGACAAATATTGATTCCCTTATAAATTCTCAAGACTGCTCTATCAGATAAAAACAGAGAAAAACGATTTGCTGTCGGGCATCCGTTTTATAACGTCATCGGCGGTTTTTCGGTCGAAGAGTAATATTCATAACTTAGAAATACCATCTCTTAAATAGCACCGGTTAACATCTAAAGCCTCGATTTTTCACCGCCAAGAATTTTTGGAAAGTAATTGTGGAGCTGAAACAATATTGTAGAGAACGGGCGTAGCAAAGCTACCACAAACCTCAGTCGTTTCGAAGCATCCCCCAAAAGTTTTAATAAACATTTGTAGTGTAATTTTCCGAAAAAAGAATTCCCGTTTGTTGATGACTGTAACTCAGTAGCTACATTGTAACTGTTTAACAATAACTTATCAAAAAGATAATGCATTGTTTCAGTATTGTTGAAACAATTAGTTAAATTTTGCCACAGAAACACCCATCTCTTCGTTCAAAGAACAAAAAGGTTGCACTACGAGGGACGCTGCTTATGGAAGTTTTATTGCAATTCTTTGCGTAGTCGTTGTTTTACAATCTGTTTATATCATTTGGAACAAACGCAGAACGGCAGGTGAGTAGACAAAAATACATTCCATTTGATAAGTAAATTGTTATTTTATGAACTGGCAATTTTTTTTTGAAAAATTATGAAACTTTAAAGACGCTGTAGAACCACTTCCAACAACATAAGTACAGTTGTCCGCTAAAGCTCTAATCTTTAATCTCTAATCTTTATTTAACGAGGGTAAATATATTAACCTAATGAAGTTTTTATAACATATGGCCCTCAGAGGAATATATTACATTACATTAAATTGTATATAAATAATTAAAAGTTATTACATTTTTATTTGAAAAAGAAAAAAGCAATCATACTGAAAAGATGCTTAGAAAGAAAATTTAATGTGCTTCAGTTTCAGTCTTGTTGTTATGCTTTCATTGGTTGAAGGTACAACTTTTGGTATTAGTATTAAGGATATAGCTATTAAGTTCATCAATTGCCAGTCTTGTAAAAAATTCTCGATACTTGCCACTTTCCTCGCAATCTAAGTTAAATCCTTTCTCAAGTCAAATGGCCCATTACCGTGTCTTGTTATGTTTAACAATGAAAACCTACCTCGTGCTCGCAGCCGACTCCACTCTCTGTTAGAAACAGCTAGTATAGTCGATTGTATCTATTGATCATTCTCTTACCAAACTGAAGTCCCTCATTTTTTAATAATTGTATGGATAAGCTAGAGTAGATAAATGATTTTTATTATCTCATGACAATTTTTTCCTCCTGTCCAGTCACTAACGGAGATAAAAGGTAAGAAAACTTTAAAATTAATAGAATTCATTAACTGAATCGTGTCTTTTTCTGTTCCCTCACTTCTTAACCAGTCAACTCCCAAGTCAAAACTGTGATAGCATTCCAGTTTTGATTTTAATTTTGCAAACGGCTCGGTTACTTGAAGCAAGTTTTCTATTAGTTACCAGTGCTTTTCACTATTTTTTGTAATGGAAGTATATATATCGGAATCTTGGAATTTACAATGTTAGAAAGTTTTTCAAAAAAGATGAAAAATGTCGTTTATTTCATTAAAATAGCTCTTTCGGTTGCTGCGGTTTTAAGGTTTTTCAAATATGCAAATTAGATAGGTTTTGACGTCAGTCAGGAACTTGAAAAATGGAAAAATCACAAAACAACAAGTATTTCTTGAAATACCAGATCAATGACCCTGAAACTTTGCACAAATGTTTTACACTAACATATACACATGTTGTGATATTCGTTATGTGTTATATCAACACCCTCGGTCTCAGCCCTATTTTGTTTTCAAGTAAAAAAATATTTTTTGGAACCAAAATATAAATAGTCTTCTCTTTTTCACCGTATATAGTGAATACCACAGCGGATGTCTGTAAATGCTTTTTTTGAGTAGGAAATATTTTACAATAGAATAGAAAAACACCGGAAATCTTAAATTTTAGAAATATGAGGTCTATGACTGTCATGTTGCTATGGCAACATCAAAATTACTATAATTGAATGTCGTTTGATGAGTATGAAGTTGTTGCCAAGTTTCAAGTCCATTGCAGAAGTAGTTCAAGAGATAACTGTTTTTTATAATTTACTCTCGTCCGAGTTCCTGACATGACACCACAACCTATCTAATTTGCATATTTAAAAAACCTTAATATCTCAGCAAGCAAAAGAGTTATTTTAATGAAATAAACGAAATTTTTCTTCTTTTTCGACATACTTTCTAACACTTTAAGTTCCATGATTCCGATCAATACACTTTAACTTTGTCTAGGAAAACTTCGAGTTGACATAGAAAATAAAAAAAGAACGTATTTTTTTATATGTCAGTCACTCAAAAGTGCCTACTGAGGAAATGGGTACATACGAGGTTAGTAAACTTGCTTTTCCTTACATATCAGTAATAACAATATATTTGAAATTTATTTGCATAACCTTGGTATTTAAGATGCAAATTCTAGAGGTTTAATTCAGCAACTAACTTCCATTAGTATATACCAGCTCTGCTACGTGCGATTTCATTGGTTTAGAAATAGTGGTAGAATATCTAATGGTGTCGGCGCGAGGAAGATAATCATTTAGCCACTATCCACCGAAATTGAAAGAGAATAAGTAGTTTAGAATATATCAGCGAGGCAACTGATCTATTGAAAGTTCCTTTCAAGACAAAAGAAAGATTTGTAAGAAAAAAATGTTATTAGTTGAAGTTTAGAGCGTGACAAAAAACAGAGATGAGCAGCTTAATGTATTATAAAAAATGTAAATCAAAGCCTATACTATCCTTGAAATACTTTCAAGCCAAATTTTGTTGCCGCCGTGTGGTTTGAGGAGTGGAATTTTCTGTATTTTTTTTTCGAAACCGTGATCTGAAGCGGATGCAAAGCAACTTTGTTTCGGTGTCATTATCTACTATTTCGGAGATGATATTCATTGTCTACTATCCACCTCACTTGAAACAGGGTTAATCATCTTTGGTTTTAAGAGTGAGTCCATGAGAGCGCCAGGCAGGTGTACTACATGACATCTCACCGATTTCGTTGAAACTCGGCACGTTTATAGGGTGTATCCCAAAACTCAAATATGCGAAGTGGCTCACTCGTCCGATTTTTCAGGGGGGAGTTAGACCAACCCCTGACTTTTTCAGGATTTTGACCTCTGTTAGGGCCTGGAAACTAGGGAAAAGTAGAGGACTCCAAAATCGAGAGATTGTGTTACATCAAGCAGTGGTTTGGCATATATTTAGATAAAGTCTAGGAAAGTACACCCACCAAGTGCCAGCCATTATGATTGACAGCTTGTCAATCAAGTGCAAATTATGAATGAATAGGTATTTTGCCCTTGAATTGTGGGCTGAGTTTGAAGTCAAATATCTCTTGTTACCCACTAGGTATCAAGTCAGTTTGAATGCCCTAATTCGATCCAACCTTTAGTCTCTACAAAACTTGAAAAGCATTGGCGGGCAACACATTTAAAGAGTCACAGAAATTGTTTCAAAACTCTCCCTAAAAAGGGTTTTTTTACGCTTGATTAACTACTACTGTGAATATTTATCACAAAGAAACGGGAAATAATTTCTTAATTCGCTTCTTAGGATACTTGAACAACTTTCAGAAAAGACAAATAAGACAGAACAACCGTTTATTTGCTTATAAAATAACGACTTTATATCTTCCAGCACGTTTGTGTTGCTACTTCTTTCAACTACCAAAACAAAAATTCTTCTATCCTCAAGACAAAAGTTTTTAAAATGAACTCGCTCTCTTTAGCTTTTGTCAGGAAATAAAACACTTCTGTGTGATTGTATCCAAATTTGTATTTCACTAATGTGTCAACACTGACTTTTCAGTTGCCAAACTGTTACTTATAATTAGCGGACACATGAACTAAACAAACATTGCATTCCGCTGAAGATGGTATAAACTCATAATTTTGCACAGATTCTACTGTGACTACGATATACAAAAGGCGTCACTAAACCAGAAAGTGTTAATAATCTTACCGAAATGTCGAAGTAGTCAAATAGTATAGCTTCATACTTTTACGCTCACCCATGCAGACTAAGCGATCGGGTATATATAAGAGAGACCACCAACAACGGAAACTTGACTCGATAACCTTTTAAGTTAGGAGTTTATTTTAGGTATTGGTTTCTTAGTCAATAATCTCGTATAACAGGACCAAAAAAAGGATTGAAGAGCAGTCGGAAGAAAAGGAGCTCATGATTGCTGGAACTCCTAACTTAAAAGTTTAATATCGAGTCCCGTTGTTGGTGGTCTCTCTCGTACCCGATCGGTCAGTCTGCATGGGTGAGCGTGCTTGATATAACCAAATCTCTTGATTTTAGAGCTCTCTACTTTTCCCTAGTTTCCAGACCCAAACAGAGGTCAATATCCTGAAAAATCGGATGAGTAAGCCACTTGGTATATTTGAGTTTTGGGATACGCCCTATAAACGTGCCGAGTTTCAATGAAATCGGTGAGATTTCATGTACCACGCCTGCTGGTGCTCTCATGGACTCACTTTAAGAGAAAATTGACTTGTTGAAACAGAGATAAGACATTGTCAACCAACCTCAGTATAAACACTACAGTCCTTTTGATGAAAGATAAAAAATGTAAAGTTGACAAAAAAAATTGTAAGCCTGGATCTTATCAGCTTTAGGGGATTACGAGTAGATATCGTTTCACCTGCCTGGTCTGTATAACTTTTCTCAGTAAGTCAAAACATTGCACTAGCTACTTTGGATTCAAAATTAAAGGATGATTGTTTTAAATCATCGCCATTGAAACTTTTTTTATTTGCTCCGAGGATGGGCTAACGCTCGAAAGGTCAACACCTTTAAAACTTCCTTTGGCGGAGATCAAATATTAGCTGTCGTTCAAAATACTTTGGTTGACCGAGAACAGTACTTATAACTATTTAATTGAAATCAGAATCCAGTTGCTCCTGAGTCCAACTCTGCAGCCACAGCTATTGCTCCTGTCTACATGCCTCTGGTACCGTTAATAAGAAGCTGGGAAGTTTCACCAGACAAAGTTAAAGTTGTGAAGATTATTGGAAAAGGCGCTTTTGGGCAAGTTGCCAAGGCAACCGTCACAGACCTTTCAACTTTACCAAGGAATGTACCTGTTGCTGTAAAAATGTTAAAAGGTCAGAAGATTTTAGTTTCTCATCCAAATATTAATCACAACTTTGTACAAAAAACCACTTCCAAAGCGTAATCTTGTTATTGAATTTGTAAAAAGGCTATTAACGAAAGTATTATGCTATAGTTGACTGAATAGTTGAAACTAGCATCGAGCTGAACATTGACGAAGAAATAATTTCACTAGTAGGGTTTTGTTGGTACGATAGTGTTTTTGATCTGCGCTACTTAGATTCATTGGACGTTTTGCCTTTCACATAGTGAAAATGTTTCAAATCTGTCGAAACGTCCGGATTATTTCGTCTTCTGATTTGACAATTCATAGTTGCCCTAAAATTCTTTTGGCAGAAAACGCCCGAGCTTCAGATCGAAAGGATCTGTTATCAGAGTTGGAGCTGATGAAACGAATG
The DNA here is from genome assembly GCA_027575215.2 of Hydrozoanthus sils. NCBI lineage: Eukaryota > Metazoa > Cnidaria > Anthozoa > Zoantharia > Hydrozoanthidae > Hydrozoanthus > Hydrozoanthus sils. The sequence continues at coordinate 284 of JAOBRD020341946.1, read as the reverse complement.
AAGCCGCACTCTCACGTTATAAAACTGTTGGGTTGTGTGACAGAGTCAGGTGAGTCGACGCTTTATTTCGATTGTAGGTTTTATTGAAGTGATGATGTAGAAAACCTTGGGACCGAAAAAAGCTTTGTGGTGTTTTTGTAGAACACAAAGTGTCAAAAACGTTTTAAAAGGGGTAAATTAAACTTTGACTTTTCTAAAAGAATCTATACTTCTATTCCTTTTAGATCCCCTGATGGTGATAATTGAGTACGTCCCGTATGGAGATCTCCTTGGTTACCTGAGGA
>JAOBRD020341838.1:0-20848 GCA_027575215.2 Hydrozoanthus sils | reverse complement strand
GTGTGCGGCGGGCTTAGAAGAGTTTGTAATGCACAAGAGAGGTCAACCGCAATGGAATGCAGAAAGGTGCTAATTGCAGTATTATTAAAATGTTGATCTGATTGGCTAAATTTTAAAAATGGACAATTTCTTGATAAGTAAGCTGATGTATTTCTTTCCAGCCCGCTCATTCGTTTTCTAATTGAAACATTTCCGTTTTTAGATTTAAGAAAAATTCTATGTGGGAACATTGAATTTTTCTTCGATTTTGTTTTGGAGTTCTACGATTGGCTTAAATATTATAGCACAAAAGAAACATTACTTTAAAATAGAATTTCAATGCTTTTTATTTTTAAACTGTGTTGTATACTGGTCGATGTATTCTCAGTATGAAAATTTAAACATTCTGATGTGGGGAAAGCGAAATGCCGCAGAACAATGGGAGGTTCTCTCGTTCTTACACGGACCATTACTTAAAAAGTTTAGAGACCAAACAAAACAACAGAACTGGCGAAACTATTTCTAACGGTATTCCTTCATTCCCTACGCAAAAATGAAAGTTTCAAAATTGCTACTAAGCTGGGAACTCTATGAAATTTTGAGTTTTCAAAGCTACGACAAATACGCATCATATTTGAGATATCGCACTCAAAATCGCTGGGGAGCTCACTGTTGTTCTGTTAGCTACTAATATTCAGTTCGCTCTGATTTGTGGCCCAGCCAGGCGTTGAGATTCCTGAAATCCCTATGCTAATGAGGCTGAAGTCCCCTATTGTGTTTGACGAGTAGTGTGCAGTAATTAATTGCTGTGTAGTGCGGGGTATTCGATAGTTACGAGGGGTTTGGTTTATTCACATCTCAGCCTCAAGAGGCGAAATTCTAAAAAAAAGTGTCACACTGGTTGAGTTGTCTGTCTCGCGAGGCAACGAGCTAAAGACTAAGTTGTATCCTAACGTATGCGCCGACTTTAAACCTACATTCTCACAGCTAATTTTCATTCAGCAAGCAATAAATGACCAACAAGAGTTTATTAATCGTTTTTTTTGTTGAAATGGAAAGAAACGTTTATAAACTTCGTGTCCAATCATACACACGAAATAAGACGAAAGAGGGAACGTGCAAACGGTTGCAAAAAAAATACTTCGAAGGCAGCACAAAACAAAAATCAAGTTAAAGAAACCGTGTATTCTTTTTTCTCAGAGAATTTCGTTGTTACCCTCGCTCTTTGCCTAATTAGTATAGGGTCACACATATTATGCCGGCATAATTTCGAGCATAATGAAGAGTACGAGCATACATCGAGCATAATGCGGGCATATTTTAGCATAATGCTACAAAACTAAAATTTCCTTGTTTTCAGTAAAAAAAATCGTACTTAAAACCAAATTACCTAATTCTTTCTCTTAATCTTATTATTTTCTCTGGAGTAAAAGGCTCGGTTTAACCACAGGGAAAGCTGCAGACATTGTACAAACAAGTTAAGAATGTATAAGATATGCTGTATTTTAAAAATGTTCTAGAGGCCATATTATTATCATTAGTTGTAATAATGATAAAGTCGTTTTGAACAAATGAGACATGTTTTGGGCGGTTTCAACAGCAAAATTTAGGCAAGTGTTACGAGCATAATTTTCGGCGAAATGGTGCGGTTTTTAGGGTGACGCTCCAAAAGCATAATGGACATTTTTAGGAGCATGTGTCTGACCCTACTATTTAGCACATACTAATTATAGCCAATTCTTTCTTTAGATTCACCGTTATGCCTTCTTTTTCTTTGATGGATACCGAAAGGCTTTTGAATGTTGCCGCAACGCCGTGTTTCTTTGTTCTTTTTGTTTGGTTACCTGCAGTAGCTACTTTATTGGATCAACTAAAAGTTGATATTCAAAAATAATTAGGCGGAAGTTTAATAGATGCTAACGTCTCAATCGAGAGTTAACCCTTCGTCAGATCAAGTTATTAGATATGAGTAATTAATTTGCTTGAAAGAGGCGGATTTATCAATTTTATTTGTTTGTGCGCTCTATCTTTTTTATTTTGGATTAGATTGGAGTATGATGTGATGCTATTTTCTGCATGTCTCTTTTCTTTTTGCTTCTCTTGACGTAAAAGCCTTATATTTCAACAAGACAATACGTATTTGATGATGAAAACATATTAAAGACAACATTTCGGTGTCGTCATGACACCACCAACAGCCGCCTAAATATAATATTCAACACATAATAGTAACGTTCAAAGTCTCTAGAGCTTAGGTGAAGAGTTCTGCTTTTAATTTTATCAAGTCACCTTGAATACTGTATTTAGACACGGTTTGTGCTCGAACGCAAATAGGGAACATTTCGTATAGAAAACAATTAAATTTTTTGAGGCATTTCTTAAGAATGAGTTTAATTTTTGTTATCTGTTGGATATAAAATTTTGATGTTCTACCCGTAATTTTCGTCATCAAATCCAAAGCATTGCCAAGCACAATACATATTATATAGCAATTTACATATCGTATGGTTTCTGTCATTTTGTCCGAATACAGTCAAGCGCGAAGTTGGCGTGGAAGGTGGTACCCACAGGTCCATCAGCTGTTTAGTTATGAAAGAGTCAAGCCAGTCATGCATTGTTCCTCCTTTTTTTGTTTCATTTTGTCAAGCAACAACAAAACAAAACAACCGAATAACTGTCAGCTGGAAGTTCTGCATCTGATTGGATGTAAAGAAATTGAAAGCTACGCTTCATAGACGGTTAATTTTCCTGTATCTCGCGCCAGGCTCTTTTATTTTGCCTACGGCGAATTTTAAAAGTCCAGCCGCACGCGCATGAAGGGAGAAACTTCGCACCGGCAGTTCATTGTCTGATGATATAGATAAAGACCGCAACAGGCACGGAAAATGTTATCAAGTGACAGACTGAGAGGTTGTTTGGTCAAAACTTGATAAACACAAAGAAATTCGTTCAAAAAAAATTGCTCGAAGTTGCTAGCACTGAAAAAAGTTGCTCAAAAGCTGGTTAAAAGTTGCCGAGTGTGTGGTTACAATCTGGACATACCACACTCGGTACTCCCCTCCCCTCCCCTCTGTGTAACTGTTTGCTTTCCCCAAGCTTAAATAATCTGAATAAATTCTGAGAATATTATTATTCAAAGTGGAACAAATAGAGACGTTTGACCAGGTTTTGTGTAGTTCTTGTGATATCAAAATACTGAATTAAAAAATTCGCAGACACCCCATCTCCCTGGTGCTAAATTTTGCATCCCCGGCTCTAAACTACTCGATGCTATACAAGTGATGTGAATTGACTGAAGCAGTTTGCTTAAGTTTTTGGAGATTGTGGGGGAATTTAATGGCTAAAGGTCAAACTTAGTTCCCCCTGGCATAGATCCGTCTGGATCTATCACAGCTAGAATTGATCAGCATCCGTTCAAAACTACAAGTGTGCAAAATTTGGTGCTTTTAACAGAAAGTGCTTGCACAATATGAATTTTGCTAAGTTGCCTGACTAGTACGGCGGTGATTAAAATTAGGATGCTATTTCGACTCGTACCAGTGGCTTTCCAGCTTGTAGACCTGACCTACAGGCCCTGACCCTCAAGTTATAATAGTATTGAAAAATTATTTTAATTGTATCAATAAAAGAAGAAAGGGAACAGCTTTTTAAAAGCTCCTGTTATAGAATTTATTTTGCAATGAATGCAGCGTGGTTAAACTTGCCCAAAATCCTGATGTTACGAACGAGTGGAGAGGAGAGCTAATAAATAACGTCGCTGCGGTCCTCAGGCCGTGTCTACGTCATAAGTAGGTTTACAAATCTAACGTTAAAAAACTTTTTTTTTCAGTTCCAGGGAAGACATTTTCTAGCATTAGCACAAGAGAAATAACTTTGCTAGGTTTTATGGTTTTAGTGCATTGCTGACAAATTAAGAAATGCAATTTTCAGAAATTTCCCTGGGGGTGCATGCCCCCGGATCCCCTAGGCACTTGCTCGACTATATTGGCCCACAAAATTTTCAGATCCTGGCATGAATCTTGGTCAAACTTCCGATGGCAAAGGTGTAAATCAATCAACTTTGTAGTTGATTGCAAGGTAGCTAGGTACATTATAGGTATAGCCCAATAGAATTTTTTGGAACGGCCTGTTCCCTTGTCTGTTAAAGTTTTAACTTAAATCCGTGTCTTAGCATGCTCATGGTAAAAAAAAAGAGAAATGTCGAACACCATTTAAAAGAATTCCAAACTTTGTTTTAAAAACTGAAATGTGTGAATTTTAACAGCTTTTAGAATGAGCAAAACAAAGCTTTGCATAGTTGAGATGGCAAAATCCACGCCGCACGCGGTATTGCGTCATCAGCGGAGGTTCTGGTGCAATGACGTCAATTGTAGAACCCCCCTCTCCAGATACGACTCAAATTATATTGAGTGCATATGATCTGCCCTTTTCTTCAACTTCCTCGGAACGTGAAGGTGAGGTTTTGGTGATGTTAGTTTTATCCTTTTAAATCTTTTGCTAAATCTTCCCATCGATGATTTTTTTTAAACAGAATAAGATAAATAGATACCTAAGAAAACTTCTGAACCAAAATTTTGTAGGGAAAAGGGGTTTCTGTTGTCAAAGTTTCGCTCTTTTGTGTCCATTGATTCACGTTTATCAAGTAGATGCTTCGAATGTGAAATTTGGTAAACCTGGAGGTGTCGAAGCTAACGTTAGTTAGTGAGAGCCTTTGAACGGTAGTTGTGGCCAGGTATTTGCGTTTGAAAAGTTTGAATTAACCAAACAGCACCAATAAAAGTTCCCATGGAATCGTGTTTAAGTTCCGCCATTTTGAAAATACAGTAGTGGACACGTTTTCAACCGGAAAAATGCTTAAGTTGCGAAAGTTCTCGAGTATTCGAAAAAAATTCATATACCTTTAACTATTTTACTTATCTTTTGTACTGTTTCTCTGAGTTGATATACCGTTACCGTTTCTGTCGAAATTTTTAGATTCAGTTCCTAGAGCGGTCAATTTGTGCTCAAGTCCTTGAATAGAACCACAATGCCTAAAGAGAAAATCCACATCAATATCGTTGTGATCGGCCACGTCGACTCCGGGAAGTCAACCACAACTGGCCATTTGATCTACAAATGTGGAGGGATCGATAAAAGAACCATCGAGAAATTTGAGAAAGAAGCCAGCGAGGTGGGTAAAATAACAGGAACAGCCTGAACTATCCAAGTAATAAAAATTGCACTTGAAAAGTTTTATATCGCCGTTTCGTTTGATACTCGAAAAGATTCTGAAGCATGTAAACTTGATTTTTTAATTACAACTCTCTGGTAGAAACTAATTAATATAATTATTAGAATACAGTGAACTCTGATAAAGTAAATACATAAGCATTATCTCTACAGCACAGATACATTGATAAGAGTGGTCAGCGTTTTTAAGAAAAGGTCACAAAATTGAGCCCTTGCCTGACCTTTGTGTTGTATCTTGAGCAAAACAATTATTTCAATTTGTTCCAATTGACTTGGCCAGTAAACACAAGTGCCAGCTGTGCTGCAAGCCAATCTGCAATGACAAATACTTAGCCCAGGGGAAATCAGACATTCAGTTGCAAAGCAATAAGGAAACTGGAAATAAGCTTTCCTCTGATGGATTTTTTTGGCTCAAGTTGAATTAGTTTTTTTTAAGAGTGTTGCCCAGTTTCCTTAGCCACAAACTGGCCCTTTTCCTTTTTTAGTCGATAATTATATTTTTAGACAATCTCCCCCAATCTGTTATGCTGCCTTGCACTCAAAGTTTGTTTAGCCCCATTTTCAGCCAGTGTTTCTTTTATCTTTGTGTTGAGTAGATGGGCAAAGGCTCTTTCAAGTATGCCTGGGTCTTGGATAAGCTCAAAGCTGAACGAGAAAGAGGTATTACTATAGACATTGCTCTATGGAAGTTTGAAACTGAAAAATTCTATGTCACTGTCATTGATGCACCTGGCCATCGAGATTTCATCAAGAACATGATCACAGGAACATCACAGGTAACATTAAATATTGACTATTTACATTGTACTAAAACAGATATATCCAAAAGAATATTTACTATTTACATTGCACTAAACCAGTTAATACGAAGGGTCTATCTTGTCTTTATAAAAGTGCATGGGAACCTGACTTGCCTTCAGTTTGACAGCTTTAGTTCAGTAAATTTTGAGTAATCCATCATGAAATGATACATACTAGCTTTTGGAAATGCACCTTTATTTCCAGCTTACTGTGTATCTATGATGAAGCGAGCCAAATAAGATTTTATCAATTAAACCAAACACAACCATCATGCAAACCCTAACACAATTACTATGGTGTAGATGAACAGTCTGTTGTTAATTTAGTGCAAAAATTAAGAAACTTAATATGTCATAATTTGCTTGTTTTGAAATGGTTAAAGTTAAGGTAAAAGTCCAATAAAATTTCTACAAAACAGTTTCCAAACATTTTTCAAACATTTTTGTTCGTCTTCAGAGATTAACATAATTTACCATTGTCCACTCTTTCTAAATTGTTTCATCAACGGTGGCTTCATTTTTGCCAAACCCTTCATCACTGATTTTGGAGGTTTTTATTGAGTCTGTCAGAAAAAACAAAAATAAAAAAAGCTAGCAAAAACAGTCTTTCTAAAAGGTATAATGTAAAATCCTACATTTCCTGCCATTTTTCTCTGTGCTCCTTTTTAAAACATCTTGCCAGTATGCTGTTTAATCAAAGCTGGTCAAGTAACTATTATTTGTAAGCAGAGTTTAAAAGCACCGACATGACTGCTGCACTGTTAACTTGTTGTAGCGACAACAAACTTAATTAACTGGTTTAGTGCTACTTGTTGTAGTGACAATAAACATGTGCATTCTTTTTTAAAAGTGTGGTTGATGGTTCATTGTCATTAGAGCACTAGAATGCAGTAATCTGTCCAGCAGTCGATATCAACATTGGCGAACTGGAAATAAACTTTTAAAAGCCTTTTAACTGTTATTAAAATATTAAACTGCCTGTCTTGTTTTCCACGGTTCAACAAATGATTTACTAACTTGTTGATTTCTAGACAAGGGGGGCATGGGAATGCCCAGTACAGATTGGTCAACTGATTGTTTTTCTATCTTTCTGCATTACACTTGTCTTAAAAATATTTTAACTTTAACCTGAAAAGAAAGTGGACTGCACCCTTTGTAGGTGTTTTATCGAGGGAATCTAATCATTTATCTATGAAACATTTATTTCTATTAATGATGTTTAAAGTTTAAAAAGTTGATATTGATACATAAAACAGTCTAACTGGAGCTCGTTAATCAGAGGGCAAAACATGATTCAGATGATTTACAAATGCAACACGATTTTTAAACTTTACATGTGGTTTCTCAATTACATTGTTCAATTTTCTAAGCAGTTTCCATTCATTTAGTTTTGTTTTCACACTTCATATTGGCCATATCAGCCAAAAGAGTACTGTATCTAATAGTTATCTTTGACACAAACAACCATTCATGTCACGGCATTGCATGTCAGTTCAGTTGTTTCTAGTAGCACTAACTCTAACAGAGTAGGTGTTTTTCTGCTTTAAAATATAATTTCAATGCCTATTACTTTAAAACTGTTGTATACTGGTCAATGTATTCTCAGTATGAAAATTAAAACATTCTGCTGTGGGGAAAGCAAAATGCCGCAGAACAATGGGAGATTCTCTCATTCTTACATGGACCATTACTTAAATGAGCTATTTTGCGGTTGTAGTAAGAGAAACATTTCTTGTAGGCTGATTGTGCCGTGCTGATCATTGCATCTGGTACTGGAGAGTTTGAAGCAGGTATCTCAAAGAATGGCCAGACTCGTGAGCATGCACTGTTGGCATACACCCTGGGTGTGAAACAACTTATTGTTGCCTGCAACAAGATGGACAGTACAGAGCCTCCATACAGTGAAACCCGTTTCAATGAAATTGTGAAGGAAGTTCAAGCTTACGTCAAAAAAGTTGGTTACAACCCCAAAGCTGTTGCTTTTGTACCTATCTCAGGTTGGCATGGTGATAATATGATTGAAGCAAGTGAGAATGTAAGTAGCACTTTAAAGTTGTCAATTTAAATAGGAATTTCCTTTATAAATAAGCACTGCAGGTGTAAGTTGGTGTCGACTGCACCAAGGTATGATGCTAAGATACAAAGGTGCTAAAGAACTTAACCTGTAGGAGTTGAAAGGGTTTAACAGTCTTAAAATTGTATATACAGGGTTTGTATGGGTCACGGAAAGCCATGGCATTTTAAAATGTCATTTTCAAGGCCTGGAAAGTCCGAATTTTGATTAGGGTCATGGAAAATTGGCAGAATTAAGATTGGTAACAACATGTAGAAAAGAAAAAAGCCAATCCATATATTTGCATAAAATTACATGCCTTTTTGATGATTAATCAATTATCCTACTGAACCCATTCTTTTAAACTTTTGATTCAAACTGAAATATGTTCCAAAAGACTTCTGCTTTGATTTTCTCCAGTTCTAAACTATCTGGCTGCCTCAATGAGGAATGCTCAATTCAAGCGCAGTTTGAAATTTGACTTTCTTTTTTCGGTGTCTATAGATACTTAAAGATTATGAGCATTGCGTACTTGAACATAAAGAGCAAACCAAAAAACATACCAATGCCATTGATGAGACTTCTTCAAGTGTAATTGAAGGGCCTAGGGCAAAAACGGCATAAGTAACTTTTGACTAAGTCATGATTCTCCCTACATTATCCTTATTATCTCGTCATAACCATTGGTAGAACTTAGCATTTCAGACAAAGTCACTTGCATTGTTCTAGCTCTAGGATCTTCAGTTACAGATGTCAGAGTAACATTGAAATTCTTGTTAACCCTTTCCCCACCATTTTGTTGCCACTCAGTGATGGAGGATGTATGTATAAGTCCTCAAACAAATGAAACTGCTGAAAGCCTGGTTGTCCGCTATACCTTAAACAAAACATCCCTGGTCATTGAGAAAGGTCTGGCATTATTTTTGAAAGACTGCTGTCTTGCTTATGGTGCCAGTTGACGGAAGTGTTTGGCCCTGGTACGGAAGGGGTTAACAAAGATCTCGGCACAGAACGGAGGTACCAGAGTGCAGGCTATGCCATAGAAAGATGTCTAACCTTCTGACCACTACAATCTGTTGTTCCCAGAGCAAAATGGCAGCGGAATGTTTACCTCTGACTCAAAATCAAAACATAAATGGCATTAGAATTGATTGCGCTTAAAGCAATGATAAATACTTAAATCAAAAGCTAAAACATTTTATTAGATTATAATTTCTTGTTACAAAATATATCAAAACAGTGAAAAATTATTTTCATACATAACAAGTTAATTGCATATTTCAAATTTTTGCTTGTATCAAATGCAGTCTTGAAATTTCAAATTTAATTGTAGACAAAAGAGATCTTGAACTGCATGCATAAACTTCACAAAATCTGTCTGCTGAGCTCCAAACAACCATAAGTGTTTAACATCTAAAAATGACTGAAGAGAGATTTTAAACCACATGTAAGCTTCACGAAAACTGGCTGTTGAACTCCAAACAACCAGATGCTCTGCAGAGGTCAGCGTTGCACTGTTTGCCCTTAAAACTCGTTTCTACTGGTTATCTCTTTGGAGATTTTCTTTTGAAAACTTTGAATTATATTTTAAACCTGTTCTATACGAAAATAATTTTTCACTGTTTTGATATATTTTGCAACAAAAAATGAAAATCTAATGAAATAACTTTTTAGCTATAGATTGTGTGTTTCTCACTGCTTTAAGCACAACCAAATTCTACTGTGCATACATGTTTTGATTTCAAGTCAAAGGCTAACATTGTGCTGCTATTTTGCTCCAGGAACAACAGAGAACTGGACCCAAAAACATTAGTAGTCAAACTAGTCAACAAATTCTGAAGTTTGAAATTTTGTTGAAATTTTAAGAATTTGAATTCTAAAAAATTGGCAGGATAAGGGATAATTTTAAACCAAATGGTTTGATTGTCTTTTTTTAACTAACCCTATGTATTTATTTAAGATGAAATGGTTCAAAGGATGGGCGATTGAACGTAAAGACGGAAATGCTAGTGGAAAGACTTTGTTCCAAGCACTTGATTCTATATTACCTCCCGAAAGACCTGTAAAAAGCCCACTTCGATTACCTTTGCAAGATGTTTACAAGATTGGAGGTATGTTTTCCTATTTTGCTAAGGGGTTTTGGCATAGCATTAGTTATAAAATAATCATTTGCAGTGTGAACAATTTATACTGATTTTATTTCTTTATTTTGGTTTGTGGTTTTGTATGTTGTTTAACTAACCATCTACAATTTATCAAATAGGTATTGGAACTGTTCCTGTCGGGCGTGTTGAAACTGGTGTTCTAAAGCCAGGAACAGTGGTAACATTTGCACCAGCCAATATTACTACTGAAGTTAAGTCAGTGGAAATGCACCACGAGTCACTCGCAGAGGCCCTTCCAGGAGACAATGTTGGCTTCAATGTCAAGAATGTATCAGTTAAGGATATTAAGCGAGGCAATGTTGCTGGAGACAGCAAAAATGATCCACCAAAAGAAGCCGCTTCTTTCAAGGCTCAGGTAATGTTGTGCTAAGTTCTTTTTAAAGTAACTCAGTGCACACCAAAATTTCTTGCCTAAAAAACTTTTTCAAGTTAAGGTGCCTGTTACAGTATCAACTTTTCCTTGATCATTCACATAAATATCTCTGCCAAGAAAAAATTATTTGGCAAATCTTACTTGCGAGGTTTTCACAAAAACTCTCAAGGTGCTAAGATTTTTTGGCAGCTTTGCGTGATTTCTTCAATCGTGCAGTATGACTAATGGGAAAACTCATTCTTGTTAAATCCAAAGCTCTCTAATGACAAGTTTTTGCAACACAATGAAATACTGTGGTTTCGTTTGTTCACAACTTGTGACACTTACAGTATGACAAATCTAAAAAACTCTTTGAATCAGAAGGTTCTGTGTGTTCAGTTGGTGACTGCATCCACCCTCTCTCTCTCTAAGTTTTTATAAATGTTTCTTTTTCATAGGTTATTGTTCTCAACCACCCTGGTCAGATACATGCTGGTTACTCACCAGTTCTGGATTGTCATACTGCTCATATTGCTTGCAAGTTTGCTGAACTGCTGGAAAAGATTGATCGACGATCTGGCAAGAAGCTTGAGGACAACCCTTCAGCAGTCAAGTCTGGTGATGCTGCCATAATCAAGCTTGTTCCAAGCAAGCCAATGTGTGTGGAACCATTCTCCAAATATGCTCCTCTGGGTAGATTTGCTGTACGTGACATGAAGCAGACCGTTGCCGTTGGAGTTATAAAAGAAGTCGAGAAAAAAGAAGCAACTGGCAAAATAACCAAATCTGCAGCCAAGGCAGGAAAGAAGAAGTGATGAAAAAAAAAGATCATGTGTTTCTAGCAATGGAACAGATCCCACTTGAATCTTAGAGACAGTCAAACTCAATTATTGCTTCAACTTTAAAACTGTTTGGTTTATTAGGAAAATAAAAATGGAAGTTGACAATTTTGTCTGTTGAATATTGTTTTCAAACTTGCAAAATCACTGGTACTGTATTTGTAGGTTAACTCTTCCTAACTACAATGTTGTAATGAGTTTGGGAGATTTATAAGACACTCTTGATGTCCGTTATCCATTGTACAGTGCAACCCCGATATAACAAAAGTCCTGGTATAACGGACCAGAATTTTAAGTAAAGGTCCATGTAAGAACTAGAGAACCTCCCCTTCTATGGCATTTCGCTTTCCCCACACAAGAATGTTTAAATTTTTATACTGAGAATGCATCAACGTAGAACATAGTGTAGAACATAGTTTTATAGTAAAAAGCAGCTAAACTCTATTTTAAAGCAATGCTTTTGTGCTAAAATAATTGAGCCTATAGTAGAACTCCAAAAGCAAAGAAAAGCTTTTTTTTTCAATGTTCCCCACGTAGAATTTTTCTTAAATTAAAAAACAACTTTTTTAACTAGAATGGAATAATTGAGTAGACTTGAAAGAAATACAAGAGCTTACTTGACAAGACATTGTCCATTTTTAAAGTTTGCCCAATCAGATCAACAATTAGCACTTTTCTGCATTCCGTTGCCATTGACCTCCCTAGTCCTTAGGCTAATTTTACCCCGATATAACGAGTTCACAAAACAAGTACAGGTATTTTGACATCAATCGTCTTGATTTAATGTATGTTTTATCGCGTAGTAAATTAGATAAGGAATTTCCAACAAGTAGGTGTTACCGCTAATTTTTTTGTCCATCCTCGAAACCCCTATTTAACGTAGTTTTCCGGTAATTCGTTGCATCGGGTACTCGTTTATTACGAGCCACCGTTTAAACGAAAGAAATTGTTCGGCACTGTAGAACCTCGTTATATCGGGTTTGCACTGTATGTACCGAAAAATCCTATGGCGCATTTGAGAAACCACTTAGAAGCCAGTATTCAGTCACGTGACAAGTAGAAAAATGCAGCCATGGTGACTAACGTCACGTATATTTTTTGATGTTCATTATAGTTGTACAAAGTAGTGATCCAAAAAAAGTCGCAGCCTAAGTTTGTGAACGTTCCCAAAATTTTGTTAACAGTACCTCGAAATTTTGTGGGGCATTGATCTCGGCAAAAGCTTTAAAACACGCCGCTCGCCATATCTCGCAGTGAAAGTTTGTTGACAGAACCTCGAATTTTCGTGGGACATTGAACAAGGTATAAGTTTGACTCGCTTCGAGAAACTGGAAAATTGTATAACAACGGCGACGGAAATTTGACGAAATGGGCTAGGCAAGTTATCATGGCAGTTATAAATTTCTTTTCTTGGTAGGATTTTCTTTTCGATGCGAAAGATTACCTCTCGAGTGTTGTTTTCTTTGCTTTGCTTGTAGCGTAATTAAATACAATTGAACTTCGTATGCTGGTTGCATGTAGTCAAGGCCAAACTGGCTTGGCGGAATCTTGTGGTTTGAATAACTAAGCAGTGAAAACAAGATAAATTTGCCTGTATGACGTCTACAAACGTTTGAATTATTTTTCAAACCAGAAATAGAGTTAAATGAAAATTTCAATACAGCTTTCATCCACCTTTGTATACGAACTTGAATAAAGACTGATAGCAGGTAGCGGAAATTTTTTTTGGGGTCGGTTCCCGAACTTTGGGACTTCTCTGCACACAATAGGCAGCCATATTGAATACACAAAGCGCTCGCGTCCACATAAAGGCCAGGTTCCTAAGTGATTTCGGGAACCGACCCCCAAAAAAAATTTCTGCTATCATATCGGTTTTCACTTAAGTTCGTATACAAAGCTAACTGGCCCTTTTATTTAACCGGAAAGTGGTGTGATTAAAAAATTTTGAACCAGCAGATTTTAAACACAAGCGATACCAGTAATTTTGCCATTTACATTTAGCCATTTTAGGAAAGCTTCGTAAGTTTAATGAGCAGCATCAAATTACGAAATGCGTATATGTTTCAAGGTAAAGTCAAACAAATATAAACGAAGCTCAGTTGAATCTTAATTTTTTTTCCTACGATCCATGGTCTTTTGGCGTACGATTTGCAATCTAGAAATCGAAAATTGCAATTTGCACAATTTTTATTAGATCTGCAATCCGTCGCGTATCGGAAATCATGGTTCCCGGATCGTATAATTTTGTGACGGAAATTTACATCAGCTCCGTGCACGTCTGAGCTTCCTCGCAGACGTTTCTGTGTCACTCCTTACCAGTCGCTCTCCTCTCCTCTCCTCTCCAAACAATGATTTGTGGAGTCCAACAGGGCAGCTCACTTGGCCCATTACTTTTCCTTATATATATAAATGACATTACTAATGCATTGATCAAATCGAAGCTTTAACTTCCCCCCGGCAACCCCGGGGCATTTGATCAGCTTTCATGCCCGCGGGGGCGGGAATTTGACACCAGGATGTGTCCCGGGGGTCGGGCGTTTGAACGTAAGGCAGGGGAGGGTCGGGCATTTGAACAAAACCGAGGAGGTACAAATTTGGTTAGATCATCTTCAAAAGAAAAAAATAAATCGCGCCAAAGCTGGCAAGAAAGCCGCAGAAACCCGAGCTAGAAAACAAGCACAGCTGGCTACGCAAGACACCTAAGTTATTTTTTGTCATTAGAAGCCGTGATTGAAAGAAACTAGATAATATAAAGATTTATCTTGTTTTATACATATTTCAATAGTTGCATTTAGAACGTTTTAAAAATAAAAAATAACGATGAATCATCGCATGGCAGTTCGATTTTGTAAAGTACAAAGAAACGAGAAATCAAAGCATTCTTTTCAATTTCAGTCCCGAAGGTGGGGGCATTTGATCACAAATCCATCATAAATGATGGGGCATTTGATAGGCAATCTTGTCCCGGAGGTGGGGAATTTGACCAAAAAAAATTTAAAAGTTCAAATGCCCGGGGGGGATGTTTAAGCTTCGATTTGATTGATGCATAACTGTTCTGACAAATTATCATTCAGAATATTTGCAGATGATACAAATATATTTGCCTCTTCTGCTAAAGTAGCTGAATTGGAAACAATAGATACTCGGGAACAAGTAAAAAAATGGTGCGACATCAACAAACTATCTATTAAGTTCAGAAAACAAACTACATGATTATTAAATCTGCATGGAAATCTGCATATCTGCTCGAGGATGTCAAGAAATGCAGAAACTGCGAAACAGCTCTATTATTACGCAATCATCTAGTGGCGTAGTGCTTGCACTTCTCACTTAAAAAGAATCATAACTGAACAAAACCATATTGCCCGACTAATGTTCTTTGCAACATTATATGGAGTAGGCACAGAAAGTGCTGGCCCATAACTCAACTTACAAGAATTTCTCAATATTGAGAATATCTATAAATTACAAATTCTCAACTTTTCACATAAATGGCACAAAAACCAACTTAATTCCTAGTATCTTTGAACAACACTTCAGATATGCTAGTGATGTACACAAGTACAATACAAGATATGTTTCTAAAGCTAACTTTTACAAGCCACTTTACAGAACTAACATCGGTAAGCAGGCTATCAAAGCAATAGCAATTGATATATGGCAACAACTATCGATTGAGCTAAAAAATGTAAACAGCTACAACTTTTCGAAGAAAGTCGAACACTTTCTACTCACAAAACAGTTTTTTACACCATAAACGAAATCCCTCCAACCCCTCCAAAAGTATCTATTTGAACACTATTTACCAAATATATTGTCTACAAAATAAATCCCAACATAACATGACTACCGTCTAACTAAAAAACCTATGATTATCCTAGACGTTAGACATTTCTAAATATTCCACTATATCTTTTTTTTCTGTATATGTTAAAAGGAATCTATTTATAGTATAGTACTCTATTGTAACTTAAAATTCAAATATGAAATGTGAATAAAGTACTATTATTATAATTATCATTATTGTTATTATTATTATTATTATTATTATTAATAATAATAATAATAATTATAAAGTGTATTTTTAAACAGTTATTCCGAGAGCGGGGCCTACAAAGGGGTTTTTGCGACAGGCGACAACAGACAATTGTCAAAGCGCCGACAAGCGACAGAAATTATCGGGAAAAGACCAACTATGTATCAAAACATACATGTAACCAGTTTCTCACGATATTTTTTGTCCGAGCATAAAATTTTTAGAACACGCTGAGACAGACACATTTGTTCGTCATGTTTACTTGATTGTTTTTGACAACGATTGATAAACTGGAACTTTAAAGAAATTAGCAAAGCAAATAATTGCTTAAAAATTTATGACAGCGACACTTTGTTCAGACAAAAATGCGACAGTAGCATTTAACATTAGAAAGAGATTCGACACAAGGACCAAAAAATGTGGGACAAGCTACATCTGAGAACCCCTTTGCAGGCCCAAAGAGCGTGCGTTGGTTATGAGATGGTAAACAGCCAAAGAGACGCGTAGCGAAGAGCTGACCATAAATCTTCTCATATCCAACAAGCGCAAATGGAATATTTGTTTTATTGAATTTATTGAGTTTTCAAAATTTATTGATACTTGAAAATGACAGCTAAAGTTTATTCAAAACTGAACCATAATACTTCAGCTTTGCAACAATACACAGTCAGTTTCCATATATGGTCAATCCGCTGTATTAGCTGATAACCGAGGTTGAGTGAACCAATCAGAACGCTAGAAACGTAGTATTTGAAATTAAATAAATAGAAGATACTGCATGGCCGCGCGGACATCATTTGGCAACTTGAAGATAAAATTCATACCTCCAAGCGACCAAGTAATTTTCTACTTATTAATATAAACTGTAGTGTAACTTCATTTTCACATTTCATTAGCGCGTGAAAATATTTACTCAAAGCTCGTTGGCTGAAATTTGGTATCACCGCGAATGTTGGTAAGAATCATACCCCCAACATTTTGAAGTCACTCGGTACCCCACTGCAGTTTATATGATAGATATTCTTTTTTCTGTTAATGTAATTGACAAAGTTACAGTTGCACAGCCAGACATTGGCAAGAATTCCTGGCTGCAGCCTCATAAAATGGTATGGTTCTTGGTAAGGTCTAATTAACTTTGGTCTCACAATCAGTCTTGCAAACGTTCATCTCAAAATACTCCTGAATCTCTTCCAGTGTCTTTCCCTTCGTTTCTGGAACAAGTTTGTACACAAAAACTAATGACAAGAGCAACACAACAGCAAAAACCCAAAATGTTCCAGCCGGCGTAAAGGAGCTCAACATATAAGGGAACGATTTCGTAACGGCAAACGAACAGAACCAGTTGAAAAACGTTGTGATACCGCTGGCCTTCCCACTCGCAGAAACCGGAAACAACTCGCTCATCACGAGCCAGGGACATGCACCCCAGCCGATTGCAAATGCCGCAATATAAACAGTCAGACTGGACACTGGCAACCAGGACAGATCTTTATTACTTGGGACATAAAAATACGCTCCCATTGTTACACAACCAATCAGCATTCCCGTACTAGAGATGAGCAAAATGGCGCGCCGCCCAGCTCGGTCCATGATGAAGCAACAGAGAGTTGATGAGAGAAACTGAACCAAGATTACGAAGATCGATACAAATGTACTGTTATCGAAACCAGCTTTCGAGAAGATAGTTGCGCAGTAGAACATCATAGCATTAATGCCGCCGAACTGTTGGAAGAACATCAGATTCATGGAGATGAATAAAGGACGCATGATACTTGGCTGAAAAAACTCTCTGAAGGTAATTGTTTGTCGTTGAACTACAGGAAACCAACAAGGAAATACGTTAGCTTTAGATCAAAGAAAGCAAACAAAATTCCCAGACTCAATGTTAAATTAAAGCTTATAAGGGGTAGAATGAAACGGGTTAAAAGGTTTGAGTGAAGATAGGTAGGATAGGATAGGGTAGGGTAGTATAGGGTAGGATGGGAAGGGTTGAAAAGGTTAAGTTTAGGTGAGGATCAAACTAAATAAGATGAAATATTACATAAGATGGAATAGGGTAGCACAGGATAGATTAGGAAAGGACAGGATAGTAAAAGATAGGGCAGGATAGCATAAGGTATAGGATAGGTTTGATGGGATAAGATAGGGTAAGCTAGGAAAGCGTAGGATAAAGTAGGATGAGATGGATAGGGTAGGAAAGGACAGGTAAGATAAAATAGACTAGTCTAGGATAGGATAGAGTAGGGTAAGACAGGATAAGGTAGGGTAGGTTAGGATCGGATTAGGTAGGAAATATTAGGATTGAGTAGGGTAGGCTAGGAAAGGGTAGGATAAAGTAGGATAAGACGGATAGGGTAGGAAAGGACAGGTAAGATAAATAGACTAGGATAGGGTAGGATAGGATAAGGTTGGGTAGGTTAGGATCGGATTAGATAGGATGGAATAGGGTAGGCTAGGATAAGGTAGGGTAGGATAGGGTAGGATGGGATAGGAGAGGGTAAGTTAGGATCGGATTAGGTAGGATGGAGTAGGGTAGGGTAGGATAAGGTAGGGTAGGATAGGGTAGGAAGAAGGGTAAGCTAGGAAAAGGTAGGGTAGGATAGGGTAGGATGGAATAGGATAAGCTAGGTTAGTTAGGGTATGTTAGGATCGGATAAGATAGGATAGTAGGGTAGGCTAGGCTAGAATAGGATAGGGTAGGATAGGATAAGGTAGGGTAGGTTAGGATCGAGTTAGGTAGGACAGGGTAGGATGGAGTAGGGTAGACTAGGATAGGGTAGGATAGGATGGATAGGGTAGGCTAGGAAAAGGATAGGATAGGTAGGGTAGGATAAGGTAGGGTAAGGTAGGGTAAGGTAGGGTAAGGTAGGATAGGATAGGATAGGGTAAGGTAGGATAGGATAGGGTAGGGTAAGGTAGGATAGGATAGGGTAGGTAGGATAGGGTAGGGTAGGATAGGGTTAGGTAAGGTAGGATAGGATAGGATAGGATAGGGTAGGGTAAGGTAGGATAGAATAAGGTAGGGTAAGGTAGGATAGGATAGAGTAGGGTAAGGTAGGTTAGGATAGGACAAGGTAGGATAGGATAGGATAAGATTGGGTAGGGTAGGCAAGGGTACGATAGGATAGGGTAAGGTAGGATAGGATAGGGTAGGTAGGATAGGGTAGGGTAGGATAGGGTAAGGTAGGGTAAGGTAGGATACGATAGAGTAGAGTAAGGTAGGATAGGATAGGATAGGTTAAGGTAGGGAAGGATAAGGTAGGATAAGATAGGTAGGGTAGGCAAGGGTAAGATAGGATAGGGTAAGGTAGGATAGGATAGAATAGGGTAAGGTAGGATAGGATAAGGTAGGGTAGGGTAGGATAGGATAGAGTAGGATAGGTTAGATTAGGTTAGAATAGGATAGGTTAGGATAGGATAGGATAGGAAGAATTAGATAGGATATGATAGGATAGGACAGGACAGGATAGGAATAATTAGTTAAGACAGGGTAGGATAGGGAAGAATAGGATAGGATAGCAGAGGGTAGGGTAGGGTAGGATAGGGTATGCGAGGTAAAGTTAGTGTAGGGTAGGGTAGGATAGGAAATGCTAAGATAGGTTAGGGTAGTGTAGGATAGAGCAGAATATGCTAGGATAGGTTAGAATAGGGTAGGGTAGGATATGCTAGGTTAGGGTAGGGTAGGATAGGCTAGGATAGGATTTGATGCGATTGAGTAAGAAAGCATAGCATAGCAAAGTTTTGGAAGGGATCGAATGGAACGAAACGGGACGGGATGGGATACTGGTTCTGATAGGAAAGGTTAAGATACTCACAAAGACTGCTTTTAATATCTGAAATTTCTCTCTCTACGTTTCCATGAGAGCCTCGCAGCCACTCAAGGTTTTTTCTGGCCTTCTCTTCTCTCTTATTTGCTATCAGCCATCTTGCAGATTCGGGCATGAAAATCATACACAATGAAAGAACGGCAGCAGGGAAAACTCCCGCCATTGCTGACCATCGCCAACTCAGCTGGTGTCCCACAATGTAACTCAACAGAATACCAAGAGTTATTCCAAACTGGTTCATTGAGCCGAGACACCCACGCAGTTTGGGCGACGCCGTTTCGCCAATGTACACCTGGATTTGATTAGACTTCCTTTCAGTACCCTTGTATTATGATTCCCATTCCTTTCATGACTCTATATTTCCCGCCTCCCGCCTTTTCTCTTGCAATATTAAGTTAGTTATTAAAATTAAGTTTTTAAGTTTTTAAGCTTTCGTACATTTTAATATTCAGAAGTTAAAATTTCGGACAGTTACATTTTTGGACCTTTTTTTTGTCCGAAAGTTTAATCGTCAGAATATTTTCTTAAGTACTTCAATGCATATTAAGCTATAGTGGTGCTCGCCGTAACTCTTTCGCCCTTTCTGTCCCAGTAAGTTATCAACATCTAATTTCTCATTACATAGCACATAAAAAATAAGAGTGATCAAACATAGCGCACTACTGAAGATGAAAGCTAAAATTCTCCCAAACTTGTTACATGAAAAGTATGGGCTCTAGTTGGGAGAATTTATCAATTACAACTGGGACTGAAAAAGTTAACAACAAAAAATTTTTCTCTATTTTAGTAACAAGGTGTGTACATACGGGAACACTGAGCGACGCTATGCCAACTGCTAAACCGGAGATAAGACGACCGCTGTACAACATTGGGACGTTTCTGGCCAAGCCGATCAGAAGCCAGCCCACACAAAAGGGAACACCAGCCAAATACAGAGTCATTTTGCGCCCGAAGATGTCGATCATCCAGCCAGCCAAAGGTCCGCCGAGCATCGCACCGATATTTACCAAGGACTGCAAAGAAAGTTGGGACTGTTGTCAAAGCGTTTGACTCATACAAACTAATAAGCTAGAGATCTAGCAAGACCTAGAGTTGAAGGTTTTCCTCGGCGTGTGCAGGGCATATTTATTCAAAGTAAATAACGTTGGAAAAAGGAATGGGGACTTCGCGCGTCAATTTCCTCTCCCCAGTGTCCCATTTGATGAACACCCGTCCACGCCGGTTCATTTCCTCTTCTCAGGCTCCCGTCTGATGTTCGATCTCCCGGCGATTTGCAGTCTACGGCGGTGATGAAAATGACAAGCGGTAACAGTAACAATAATGATCGACAGTGACAAAGAAAAATGATGTCAAATGATAACGACAACGCTTGTAATAAAAATAATGATGAGAATACAGAAGACAAAGACAGCTAGTGAAGATAACGCACTCCGATCCCCCTCCCAACCCGATACTCTATTAATGTTAGAGTAATGGTATGCCGACCTAAGTCCAAAACCCTATCACGGATCTACTAATGTTAGAGTAATGGTGTGCCGACCTAAGTCCAAAACCCTATCACGGATCTA
>JAOBRD020341732.1:0-20851 GCA_027575215.2 Hydrozoanthus sils | reverse complement strand
TTTTGGGAAGTTTAAAAATTAATTTTGAAGTTAATATTTGATGTAAATTCGCCAAACCGTTCTCAAACCAAAGCCGTGCTAGTCCCTTGCATGGAGGAACGGTTTGGCGGTCTTACTCAAATTTCTTCTTATTCAAATATCTTTTTCTATTTCCTCACTATCCAACAAAAGTTTAGGTTAAGTCCCACCTTAAGTATGTTTTCTGTAGTTTTTTTTGTCACTTTAAGAAACATAAGTGATGTGAGTGTGTCAAAAACATCGTTCTGGAAGAAAGTTGGTATTTTGGTGCTTGAATTGACTTTTCTTACTGTGTCTCCTATATATTGGGAGCTTGAAAAATTTCAGCACACCTTGAAATTACCTGGAAAAGCCCTGGAATTTTGTTTTGAGCAAAGGGGAAGAACCCTGTCTTAGCTCCTGCTGATTTTGGCATACAATCCTCGTTTCACCATTCACTGGTAACCCAGTGTCAGGTTGAGTTCTCTTTTCATACATAGCAAGCCAAAAACAGTTAGATAAAACTATTATTCACAATTTTATCAATTGATTGTTGACTGCTTTCATTAATTAATTTCAAGGCCAACCTGACTGTAGCACTGCTTTTGGCAACTGCTAGAAGATTGATTGAAGCAGCAGACGAAGTGAAAAAGTAAGTACTAGATCAACCACATCCTGTAATTAAAAGTATTATTTAAAACTAGCAGTTCTTAAAAAGAACAAAGTGCTGCCTGATGATTGAGGTGTGGGTAAAGTAATGATGATAATAATAATAATAATAATAATAATAATAATAATAATGATAATAATAATAATAATAATAAAAATAATAATAATAATAATAATAATAATAGTAATAACGTTTAGCATTTATATAGCACCTTTTCCATTGGTAGATGCTTAAAGGTACTTAACAATGAGTTACAGTTGACTCTGGTATTGAGGGTCTTAGATAGTCTGCTATACATGGCTCATAACTATATTCATAAGAGTTGGGCTCAGTTAGTAGAAGAGACAGACCATGACACTGGGATCACCTGACACTCTTTGTCAACAAAGTACTCCTATCAAGTACTAGATTGTTTGAAAGAGCATGTAAATACATGCTGTCTCCATGCTGAAGAATTCGATCAACAACTGATTGTGTCCACGAGTTGACAGCGATGCTTTGGTTGCATAATAAAGAAGGAGCCACAAAAGTACATTGCCTTCCTCACGAAAGCTCGCTGAAGCTTTCTGATGTTTGATGAACACTTCCTTGCTGTGAGTTTGATGCATTATTCATACCTGATTTAGCCCTTTCGCTTCGATCTTCATTCTTTGACAAAGGAAACTATGTGCTCAGACTGCTTGAATGAAACAACACTGAACAAATATTAATCTTACGAAGAAGCTGACTGGCCTACAGTGGTCGAACCAACCATATATAGAACACCAGAAATACTGGAATCAAAAAGGTCATGAATTTACTCCCCTGATTGGCTTTGAGAGACCGAATCAACCATGTATATATGGAAAATGGGTGGAAAACCGGAAGTAAATATTGAGTTTTTCTGCCGGAATAGAGATTGCTGCCATCGCTTGTGCTCCAGCAACATTTAATACATGACAGTCACGTGTAGAAACCCTCATCCAAGTTTGATAACACAAAAACACTTTTGGAAAATCACCAATTCTGGAAAACCAGTTTAATTTGATTAGTCTTTACCTTTGAAACTGCACTTCTCTTTTTTGTATGTATATTGCACCTTTGTGTGTACTTATCAATAGCCCATACTTTTCATGTAAACTTAATTATTATAGTTTATTAGAAAATAATCTTGATATAACATGCACTCTGATTGGTTACAAATCTGTTTTATATGAGAGAATAGAAAATGGATAAATTGATGTCACACAGTTCAAAAAAAGGGTAATCCACTTTCTCTATAGTTATTTTCTAAAAGGGATAAAACAGCATCGCTTGTGTTTCTATAGACAATTTTAGAAACTGGTTATGACTTAAGAGGGCACTCCAAAAGCAGAGAGAAAACTTGGCTCTAATATGTCTCGTTTTCTCTCAACACTTTCCTCATGCCCTCTTACATCATAAAACCATTTTCTAAAATTGTCGAGAAACATGCTTGATGCTGTTTCTTCCCTTATTAAAAGAGATTTGCTTTTTATCTTCAGTAGCTTGATGAAAATTATGTTTGATCAATTCTTGCCTGGCAACAAATATTTTATTTTGTATGAGAAGTAATGTTTGGAAAAGATTTTGATAAACTGGCTTGCAGTGATGTAGCAAGCTTTTAGGCCTGCAGGCCCGAGCCTTTAAATTATTTTGACATGGAAAAGAATAGTATTGACAAATTATTTTATTTAAATAAATAAAAAGAAGAAAGGGAACAGATTTTTAAAAGCACCTGGTAAAATTGTTATTTTGCAATAAATGCTGCATGGTTAATACTCGCCCAAAGCCCTTAATGTTGATGTTAGAAACGAGTGGAGAGAACACTTACCTACTAAATAATGTTACAGACCCAATCAAGGCGGCCGTGCCTTATAATGTCGTCAGTGCATTACAGATCCAATGCTAAAAACATTTTTTTCTTCTAGGGAAAACAGTTTCATTAGCATTGGCACGGGAAGAACATCTGATTTTAAATTCAGAAATGCAATTTTTCAAAAATTTCCTAGGGGAGCATGCCCCCAGACCCCCCTACAAATGTTTGTGCTTATAGGTGCTCATTCGGCTATAATTTATGGGCCTGCAAAATTTTCAGATCTTGGCTAAGCCACTGGCTTGGAATGAAAGGGATAATAAAATGTATTTTAAAGTGCATGATCATTTAATACAAATAAACTGTACTTCATTTTCTTATCCAATTGTATCGACTTCATCAGCTGCAGTTTTTTTTCTGTCTGGCCATTGTTTTGGCAACTGAGATAATTTATGCACTTGATGCATGTTTTATGTTTTGACATTGATTTTGTTGTCTGTTCGGTAGTGGTGGTTGGGGAACTTGGAAACCACTCTGGATGTGTGGCCCCTCACTTAGAGGAAGTACTGTTGGAGTGGTTGGGTATGGCAGAATAGGTAAAAACTATAAACCTCAAAAATTTATATAAATGAATGAAAACTCCATTAAGGTATTTTAAAGTCCCTATAAAGCTTCATTTTTTACTTCTTAGATTTAAACTGTTATCATCTATGAACTCAAAATTCAAATAACCAAAGAAAATTTCCATGTCTAAGTACACTTTTTAATCAAAACAATCAAGATTGGAATGTAAATCTTGACTGAGCAGGCCAGGGACTGGTAATCTGCGACATAGCAGCAGTGAGTTGTGTAGATTTTTTTAAAAAAAATTCTTTTCTATTAAAGAAGATAAAAAAAATTATTTTAAATAATTTCAAGGGAATAACTCATTGATTAAAGTGGCAACAATATGACTGTTGTAGCTAGAGTCAAATGTTTTGAGATAAAAGAGATTGTCTCTGCCTCATGCCTCATGCTACATTATATGCCTCCTGCTGTGTCAGCACTGCATGCTTCAAGCTTAAAAAATAAAACAGGAACAGCGAGAAAATGTTTTATTTTCCAAAACTATTATTCATAAAAGGCTCTACGTTTCGTCTGGAAATTGAAAAAATAAGCTTTATATAGGGACTTTAAAAATTGTCGAAATATGTAAGTATAGTGATTGTGTAGGCTATCTGTATTTTTTACTGACTGTTACTGCATGTGAGAGTTTGCATATAATTAGAGTGGGACCATGTTAATACAGTCACCAACTGTACAGGCCAGAAGAAATTGGCTGTAATAATGGGGTGACCATATTACAAAGGTTGTCTACAAGAGAAGGTATGGCCATTCAACTGGCACCATACAACAAGTGACTGTTATAACAAGGTGGCCAAATTAACGAGATGACCAAAAGGCAAGGTTCCACTGTATGTATCTGAGTATTAAATAAGGTATGAATTGAAGTTTTAAAATTAGTAATAATGTTTGTTCCCAGGAGTGGCAGTGGCCAAACGACTTGCTCCATTTGGTGTGGCCAAGTTTCTGTACACTGACATTGCAGAAAACCCAGAAGGTACCTGTATAACACAGTTTGGTTTGAAAATTTACTGCTCTTAATGCCAGTATTACAAATTAAAGTAGCAGCTATAATAATTTGCCAGCAAAAAACACATTTGTACATGTTCAGAATTATTCCTGGAACATTAACCTGGGGATAATTGGGAACATCCTAACCCATCCTTGACATCATGAAAATGATGCAACAAACTGAATCAATAATTTTTGAAAAACTTATATGTCTCAGTCTTGCCTCCCCCTCTTACTCTGAATGATTGAGTGAGCAAGTGAGTAATTTCACAAGCAAATGAATGAATGGGATACAACATGATAGAAGATGAATCTAGGGAAGCAACGCAGTTTAATTCAAGTAAAACTATTTTATAAGACAATACTACATAAAGCAAAACAGAACAACTAGTCAATTAGGTATACTGTACTTATGAAATAAAAAATTTGAGCTGTTCAGCAAATGATTCTCGTACTTCAAATGTTTTTAGGTGCTGCAGAAACAAATGCAAAGTTTGGTGAGTAGACAAAGCAGTTAATCTGATAGGCATTGCAAACTTCCAGGCACTTTAAGAATACTTGAGATTTCAAAAATCATTTGTGGAACATGAAAAATTGCATTTATTCTAGATCTGAAACACAATATTAATTTTTCTGGTGAATTTTACAGGGGTCTGCTGGCCCTTTCAACATACTATTAGCATTAAATGTTTTCAACTGATGGCATCACTAGTGGGGCAGGCAGATTTTCGATTGTTTGAAATCCACTGCCAGTCAATAACCTTTGGATAAATTTAAGCCAAACTTGGGCTGATGATGTATGTATCTGAGGTATCTTGAGGTATTTTCAAGAGAATTTATGGTGTTATCTCGAGAAACATAAAAGATTTCAACAAATTTTTTTCAACAAAACATTTTCATTTCATAGGTAATTTAAGCAATACTTTTGGTTTGTTATGTTAGTATTATGTTAGGACTACTTCAATTGTTGACATTTTTTCCATCATTTTTATGCATAGTTGATAAGGACACTCTTTTGAGGGAATCCGATTTTGTCCTTGGTTGCACTGCACTTACAGCAGAAACAAAGGGTATGTTTTTTATGGTGTTTCTTTTTGTAATGTGTAGAGCTCTTGTTTGGTTGATATAGACTGTACATTTATATTTAGTCAGCGAGGTTTTGTTGATGGAAAATACCTGTACCAAGTATGAGGCAGTCTTTATTATCATTCATTCATTGCTTGTTGTTATTTCACCAAAGAATGAAGAACCAAGTAAAAGGTACAAAACATTAAAGAAACTGTGTTTCTTTTCAGCAACAGTTGAGCACAGTGTTCTATTTGTTCTTGTATAATGCCGAGTAAAGTTTTATTATGCACAGGATCACTAAGGGAATTTTAAACAGTCAGTTGTGGGCATTTGAATGCAACACTATGGATTTTAGTATTCACTATGGATTTTAGTATTCACTGTGGACTAACAAACCGTAAGCAGGGAGTCATTTTTAATGGTTTTGAAGGACAGTGGAAAGGTATTAACAAAGGAACTACACAGGGTAGTGTAAGTGGCCCATACTTATTTAACATTTTTATTAATGATTTGGAAATTAGTTTGGATAACCAACCAGCCATGTTTAAATATGTGGGCAGTACCACTATTGTTATTCCAGTATGGTCTAACAGCCCAAGTTGTACATTTTTAGTGGGGCAGTATTTTACACATGGTCAAGTGAAAATAATATGATATGTAATACATCAAAATGCAAGGAACTTGTCTTCCTTATAAGGGTTTTAACGAAAACATACCATCAATATATAACATACCACAATGTAAAGAGCTGAAGGTTTTAGTGGTCACTTTTCAAGAAAACTGCAAATATAGGGAGCATGTCCACTCTAAATTGTTCAATGCCCACAAAAGCCTATATATCTTAAGAACACTATTAAGAAAGGAAGGTCTGCACCAAGATGAACTAGATTATCTTTTTAACCCATTAGCTTTACCTAATTTTACTTATGGTCTGTCAGTTTATGGGGCAAATGACGCAGAACTTACGAATATACAGCAGTTTCTCAATAGATGTTTTAAAACAAAATTTACCTCTGTTAAAGTAAACATTTGCCACCTCTTAGAAAATGCAGACAAAAAATTTTACTAATCACGATCAAGTAACACCTCGTACCCTATCAATAATATACTCCCAAAGAAAAAGATAACCAAATATTTTTTTAAGAAATAATAATGCTTTTCATTGGGCAGTGAATGCAGAAAGATTTAAAAATATATACATTAACAGACTCATCTTCAAATATAATGCAATATGATTTATATTATATTAATTTTAATTATAGTACTTATTTTTACTGATTTTTTACTATATATATTATATATTTATTCATTTTATTGTATGTAATAAGCGCTTTGCCCATTTGTCTTATTATTATAATAAAAACATTCTCCTTAGGTTTCTGCACCTTTGTGAATGTGTAAGTTTTTGTATTATTTTAGAAATATAGGTTTTGCATTTAATTTGGTTTCATAACCAGGAAAGCCCAGCTTCAAAGCTAACTAATGTTGAATAAATAAAGTGTACTTCCTCTTGTCTGTGGAAGTTTAAACTATTTTTTCGTTTTTCATGATAGAAATGTTCAATAAAGATGTATTCTCCAAGATGAAGAACACCGCAATTTTCATTAACAGTAGCAGGTAATTATAAACTGAGTAACATTTTTGTTTTCTCTTCCAACTTTACTCTTTAAAAAAACTTATTATTTCCAAAAAAGGATTCTTGAAGTTTCTGATTGAAGTCAAACAAGTGTAAGATGGCCATTATCACTGTTTTTTCATCCATCATCAATTCTCAGCAAGAAACAAGAACTGTTAGCATCCTTGTACAGACCTAAATCTGCTGGTCGAGAAGATTTCTTCACGATCTATATAGTCTTACTTGGAAACCATTGAGTTTGAAAATACATTTAAACTTGCCATAAAGATCACAATTCTTATCAATTGTTAATTGTTTTTTCTTTTCAATGATTTTTCCTTTACACAGAGGTGGTGTTGTGCAGCAGGATGATCTGTGTGAAGCCCTAAAGAATGGCGAAATTGCGGTGCGTCATGCTGTATTTGGTGTTTCCTTGTTTTAATGAAAGTCAAAATGAGTTTTTTTTTCGCTCAATTCTTTTGTGTCAGTTCTTGCACTCCCTTTGAACTGCAAAGAAACATGTTTTACTTTCTGGTTTGATTTGTGTTTGTGATGGACCCTTTGTATTAATCATTTGGCTGTGATGGACCCTGTAAATTATTTGGAGGTGGTGAACCCTGTAATCAGTTGTTAGTGATTGGCCCTGTAAATTATTTGGAGGTGGTGGACCCTGTAATCATTTGTTCGTGATGGACTCCTTTGTCATTTGTTTGTAATGGACCCTGTGATTGTTTGTGATGGACCCTGAAATAATTTGTCATCATTTGTTTGTAATGGACAATAAGATTGTTGTGCTGTGATGGTAGTATGATCGATTGTTTGTAGCGAAAAGTTTTTCTGTGATTGGCCGTGTAATGGACAAGTTTTCATTTCGTTTAAGTGTTAGTAAGCCTACACGGCCCCCAGTGAAGTTCGTGTATGTCCTTATACTTATCCTTGTCATATCTCCTTTCTGAAACCTCAATGTTTTAGATGGCTGGACTGGATGTAACTGTCCCCGAGCCTTTGCCCCCCAGTCACCCACTAGTGTCACTGAAGAATTGCGGTATGTATCCATAAGTTCTTTGTTCTGTATTGCCAACCTGGAGACAGGCAGGAGATTTTTAAGAGGTGCTATCGGCTTTGAATCCACGCGTGAAGAAAGAAACTGATAGACAAAAGCTGAAAATAACTACTTGTAGCTGAATCAAAGTGAAGGAGACAGGCAGCCAGAGCATCAAATCAGACCAGGTGTTATGATAGCTGAGCCATAGAGACAACAGGGGGGTGCGATCAGATCAGGCGTGTGACAGGTGTGTTATGATAGTTGGGTCACAGGCAGCAGAGGAGTCCGATCTTATCGGTTGTGTGCCAGGTGCGTTATGATAGCAGAATGGTACATTATATATAGTTTATTTCTAGAAAGTGCGGCGTACGGATTTTGTTCACGAGCACAAACATCGCCGGAGTGAATAAATTCCGTACAAAGCACTTTATATGTTATGAACTGTTTATTATATGTATCACAAGAATTTTCATTGAGAAAAAATGGGCTTACATTGGACTTCATGTGTCTAGTCTACCTTTAGTTGGCAATCAACAAAATCGAACACGAAAGAACGAAACTAGTGCACTTTTGATTCAGTGCCGTTACGAAAGTACTAAACTTCTTATAGTTTTGTAGTTTTTTCTTATAATAAAATTCCGAACAAAGCACTTTCTATGAGGTGAGCTGCAAGATACACATTTCGAGCATCAAGGGATTCTCACAGCATTTGAGTGGTGGGGAAATAACTCTGGCAAGCGAGATGTACAGGATCGCTACCGTCTTTTATTCTTCTCGGTGTTGCGATCTTACATGATGTTATGCTACGCGCGGCGTACCTTACGGCTTGAAGAACTCATTAAGACTGTTCTCTCTCTTTGACTTTATATGTTGTTACTACATTATCAATAACACTGATTCATGAATCACAAGATGCCTAACTTTCACTTTTCACAATGGAACATTGTAGATAGCAACCCTGTTATTTTTGTATTCTTACCAATTCTCCTAACACACTAATTGTGTTTACCGGAAGTGATATCTCCGTTCAAACTACCTTAATGCCGAACCAACGGTGCCAACTAACGAGCATATCGCAATTAACAGAAATCTAAACGCTATCCCAGTTTATCATATACTTAAGTTGCGGATATATTCCTACTTGAAACTCAATTCTGTCAGCTCCCTTTCGTGAGCAAGCCGAAGGCGGTGAGCGTACTAATGACAACTTAATAAAATGAGTATTGCTATTAGGATTAAGATAAATGAGTACATGCGAATTCTACTAGTTGTTATAAATGGTTTGTTACAGAGCTGTTTACTTAAGGTAACACAAGCCTTTAAAATGATTTCTTAGTTAATGATGTGAGCAAAAACTATAGCCAGAAACCGGCAAAGCTCCTTGAAGAGTTCGATTCAAGTGCCATCCGCAACCCGAGCTTCTTTCTCACTTGAATGAGAAATTTTGCGATCTACTCGTCCAGTACTTTCGCTTCGATATTTTCAAACTCCGTTTGTGTGCCGTTTCCCACCAGAAATCTTTTCAGCGATACAACATGCTTTGGTTCTTGCAAACATAGTGTTCTTACTTTCATGTAGTTGTCTATGTGTTTCTCTATAGAACTCTTCACAGAAGCATATCTTTAATTTTGATATTGTTCAATTTGCTGGCAGCCATATTTTCTCGAACACTGAATGAAAACATTTCTTGAACGTTGCTGATTGGTTATATTTTCACATGTTAAAATATAGCGTACTGATTTCTACAAAAGAGCTTTACGCAATGAAATTCTTGCGTTACATGTAATAAAAGACATTATTGAATTATTTCCAGATTTATATGGGGTTTTATTTTAACGAATCAGGACTTATTTTCAGAGTCCGTGTCTTGTTGTAAGCGTAGTTGGGTGTAAATTATTGACGTTTTGGTTACCTAACAAATGGAGGTAGTAACAGCAAATCATTCCTTTCTTTAGTGATCCTGCCTCATATCGGTAGTGCCGAGACCCCCACTCGAGAAGCCATGGGCACACTAGCCGCGCGGAACCTGGTAGCGGGTCTCGCGGGTGAAGAAATGCCCGCACAAGCACAGCTTTAACCAACTTGGGGAGCGTCGCACTCTATAAAATAAGTCGATTGTTGTCAGTAGAATCACAGTGCCAACGGAGGGGAAATGAGCCAACACTGGTGATAGTGGTGACAACTTGAAAGTTAAAGCGGTTGAGGAAGGACTATATTTCGTGAGACAAACCTCAGCTACTGCAGATGTATTCTTGTTCTCTGGGAGAGTTGGGGAGGGGTTTAGAGCATACATGCCATTTGTTACTCGGGAAGAGAGGGGACCGTATTTGGAAACTGTAATTTAATGTGAGGAACGTAATTTGAGAGAAAACTTGAATTCGTTTTATTTAAGTCTCTGGCAGTTGCTGTCAGTGACCATATTTTTGTATGGCTTTCTTGAACTATAAAACAAAATAAACAGTGCCACTGGGAGTGTTCTACGATTGAAAAAATGAAAATGAAGCATCTTTGTTTATAATAAGGTGTTTGATAGGTTAGCAATTCCTGAATACTTTTCAGTTTGCTTGGCTATTTTTTTTGTTTTTAGCCGCCAGAAGGCTTTGTGAGTATTGTTGTGAAGCTTATCGGTATTTTCCACCCGAAACTACGAAACTAAACTCCCCTTCTACAAAGTATAACAACCCTTCTGGACAAAACGTTCTAACTCATCACGCGTTTGATGTACAAGTTTCCGAGAGCTGAAGCTTTGAGGGCCAGTTAAAATCTTTCCGCTTGTGCAGACTTCAGACTATTTTTTTTTGTTTATTTGTTGTTTTTTTACGCCAGAAAAACTGTAAAAATTATTAGGAAACTTATCGGTATTTTCCTCCCATGACAGAAACAGAGCCACATGGCAACCCACCGCGCGCTTGGTGTACAAATTTTTTATTAAAACTTCTAAAGCTGTAAGGGCCTGAATGCAAGCAGCATTTACTTAAAACGATTAATTTTAAATTCAGTTTGTGGTGTAATTCTCATTTTTTCGACTGTTGGAGCAGCTACTCTTAATTAGTCTTTTGCAGCATGTTTTAAGAAATACAACGCAACGCGTTTGCTGTCGGGTAATAACTTTTCGCATTGGCTTTGGGAACCTGGGTCTCGAAGATTAAGCAATTAAGGCATTGAGAAAAGAGCCTGGACTTTAGCATGAGGATTGTTCTCGCTCTCGAGATACACAAGTCTTTCAAATTCGTTGTGTTCTTCGTTTTCACGTGTTCCCCAGAGACGCCAAAGACAAGGCGGATATGTTAGTTTTCTAAATAAGAGAAGTCATCAATTGTTCAAGGGCACCAACATGGCCGCTATGACGTCACTGTTAAAAGTTTTCGCTCCATTCGGCCCCCAGGGTCATGGGTTGGAGGCTTGACCCGGTACGCGTACGCGTCAACGTCGTAGGTCAATGTAGTCGCCGCAAGGTCTCGTTTTGAACCAGTGTCCGGTGATGGATTGCGCCGTCATGGAGAGTTCTGCGCGCGGTTTTCAACACTTCTATCCCAGTTGTCAAATTGGATGTTGAAACTTTTCAGGTCAATCTTTACGGGGCGATCGGGTTTTCGCACGCCTTGTGTGAGCTGGCCGTACGGAGCGGCTTTTAGTAGACGGCTTTTGTTCATACGGCAAACGTGACCAAGCCACCGCAGGCTACGCTGCCGCAATACTTCAGTGAAGGTGGGCATCTTAGGACGGGCAAGAAATGTCATGCCTTATCGCTCCAGTGAATGCGGAGGATCTTTAAAAGGTAAAGTGGTGCATTTATATAGTGCCTTTCCATGTGAATATGTTCAAGGCGCTTTATAGTGATCAGTTTACCCCCGGAGGCGCAATTGGCAGCCGCTTCAAAGCGGTTCATGTATGCTGGTACTCATTTTACCGAGCCCAGAAAGATGGAAAGCTGTGTGGCTTTTAGCGGGAATGAAGGTCGCCCAAATATTCACTCCTTCGACCAGGCCGGGGATCGAACCAGGGAGTGAGGGACCTCGGGCAGAGAACTTACCACTACGCCAACCCCTCCGTATACAGCACATGTGGAAACTATTTAGTATCACGATAAAAATAATTAACTTTGACAATAAATCTACCCGCGGTTATTTGGCTACTGTTACTTTACAATTCTTCGGCTTAAAACATTTATAAAGGTAATGCAAAACACTTCGAACTTAAAGTAAGTGCTGGCTACAGGTGATTTTGTAAACATACGGTTTGTTGGTGGGGGATGTGAATAGGGGTACGCAAATCCGCCGATCCGTGGCAAATATTTTGTCAAATCCGTCGATCCGTGATTATTTTTTCTCAAATCCTTTAACTCCGAACTTCGCTGAATCACAAAAGCAAAACTGACCGCAACTTGATGCAGACTTCGCACTGAAACTTGAGCACGGCAAAAGAACAATACATCGTTCTGGAACGCAGTTTAAAACGGTTTTCTGTCTGCGATACTGAATACTGTGTTTTTCATGTTTATACGTTTCAAATTGTTTAAGGGCCTATAAAGGAGATATATAACATATAACTGCCATATTATAATCAAAGTAATTATTTACTTTCTTCGGTGTCATCTTTAATTTTAAGAGCGGTAGTTTAACTTGAACCTTAGTGTCTTCGTGACTCGGTTAGTACATTTTAATTGAGTATTGTTTCTGTGTTTCAACGTGTTTTGGGTGAGATAGGCAATGGTTCTGCTGCTACAAATGCTGTACTCTGCCGAGGAGCATGTTTTATATTGTAGCTGCTAGCTCGTGCAAAGGGCGAACCAAAGGGCGCCAAATTGAGGCGCGAGCTCTGCTAGGGGGGTCCGAGGACATGCTCCCCCGGAAAGTTTTGAAATGTACAGTCTCTGAGATCACTGAAAATTCCAAAAAATATCATCTCATTTGTCTACCCAGTTTGTCAGTTTTTTTAACTTAAGAATGAATTGATAAAACAGTAAAATAAACAAAACAAAATAACAGGCTACCGCATTTTAGTCCCGTGCACGTGAAGGCTGTGCTGCCTGGAACTAAGTAGAAGTTATACTAGTTCATTTTACATGACAAAGATCTTGCTCGGTGAATATTCCGAAATTCCGTTTCCTGTTCTCATTTCTGGAAGAAAAATTATTGGCCACGTCCACCAGCCTCCGTCTGTGTGGGTGTTCATTATTGCCAGTGTTTAAATGTATTCTGTGATATGTTGGCGCGAAGCCAGGTCTTTTATGCCATAAAATATTTTCGATTACTAGCTTTTTACACATTGAAAGTAGCGGTAACAGAAAAAAATTGCAAAATCAAAAATTTTTTTTTGCGAATTCAGCAACTTTTTGACACTCTTATTGGCAACTTTTTAATGATTTATATCGGCAACTTGTGGCTACTTTTGACGGAGGGAACAAAGCGCCCACACGTTCACTACACAGTGAAAAAACCTAGCAAGTTTAGGATCCACGATCAAAAGATCAACACATTCAAAATCCGCAATTCGTTGACGATTATATAACCGATCCGTAATCCGCCGCTCTTGCAGGATCCGCGAATCCGTTTAGTTTTTGACGAGATCCGTGAATTCGTGGAATTTTTGGGTCAAATCCGTCGATCCGCCAGCCTATTCACCCCCCCCCCCCCCAATTGGTCAGTGAAAACAACATGTGTTACGGCCCAAAATCTAACTACTTTTGACGCAATTGTAAAATCATAGAGCAATTTTTTATACGCCCTAGGCCTAACTACAAAGCTGTGAAAAAATATCAAAACATTTATTAAAACTACGTTGTCAAAAATGCTATATTAGTTTAGTTTGTTTTTGATCCACTGCGTCGTCATTTAGTCAACCAAAAAATGGTCATGCCCGCGCCCGGTGAATATGGGGTATGGGTACCACACGGTTAGAAACCTGGGCATGAATTGGGCTGGCGAGATGTTGCCTGACTGAAATCGACAAAAAAAATGGACGACTCAGAAAAAAATTCAAGTCTAAACAGAATTCTGATAACCCGACGCCTCCCGACACAAGCTATGGATTTGCTCAGTCAGTTGAACGAGTTAAAGTAAGCGAAACACACGTTTTCTTTAATGAATAGTTACTGTGTCCATGGACACTGCGATATAAAGGCGAGCGCGCGCCTGCATCAAGCGCTGGCGCTCCCCGCTTCGCTTTTCTGTAAAGTATATTTTCTTCTGCACTTGCGCTCCATATCAGACCTGCGAACCTTTTCAAGTCTGAAACAGGGACAAACTTGTTAAAAACCTTAATTAAGATATAAAGGGAGAATACACGTTTATGTAAATTAAAAAAAATAACACGAGGTTTCAATGCAACAAACTATCGATCATGTGAGTCGTGATCAAGCACGTTCCCAGAGGTGTTTATTACAATGGTCTGTTCTTACAGAACTTCAAACTACATAAGTTGATGAAATAATTTGCAACCGGCAGAATTCGGCTTACTGCTGGAAGACTGGGAGATTGATACGTCAGTACCGGCAGACTCGCGGTTATAACGGGAGAATATTAAATCGGTCTGCCATTAATCCATTCGGTGGTTGCAGTTTTAAGTACATTAAACATCAGTTGTTGTACATATCGACTCCGTAACTGCATATAGCTCATTTTAGCTGTCCATTCACATCAATTTTGTCTGAACAACGCTTGAATGTATGTTTTGCCACAGGCAGCCCAAGCTTAGTGTTAACTAGTTGATCGATCGATTGAACAGATTTCTTTCTTTTTCCTGAACCTTAGGATTCCCATTCACCTCTAGATAATTTCAGAAAGCCCTAAAAAGTAACAGCAAGGCATGTTAAATAATTTATTTGTGACATTTGCACGAATTAGAACATATAATAATCTTTTAACTTTATTTACCCATTACAATTTACTCTATACTGGCATTGTAATCACTATTGTAAAATCGATTCGATTGATTGATCAACTAACACTAAGCTTGGGCTGCCTGTGAAATATGCAAGTGTGGAGAAAACTACTTTATGGCCTTAACAGTTATGTCTTGTGGTCATATGCAGATCCATAGGCAAACTTATTTGACATGTGTGCTGCAATTCTCCAAAAGCATATGTAAGAGAAACCTAAATAGAAGATAGAAACCAGAGTAATCTATGTTTTTGAGAGGTCAGTTTAGTCAGATGCTGGAGATTTTCTAAAATTGATTTGGCACTGCTTAAAGTCCATTGGATGTTAAGGGCTTACCCCTCCCCCCCTCCCCCTCCCCCTTAACATTCACTATTGTTTTGGCCTTTTTATATGCATACTAGAATTGCTAGTACAATTTTCTTTGTAAACAGTCTATGATAATACTTCGATTTTATAGACCTGAAGCAACTTACAATAATTCTTTTGATAAAAGAAAAGTGTCTCCATTATTTTAAAGTGATTCAATCTCTTTAGCAACCACTGAAACCATGTGTACCCTACCCCCTCTCAATGTCCAATGGTCGTTAAGCAGTGCCAAATCAATTTTAGGATGTCTCTTTGGAGGATTGAAAAAGAGACTTAAACAAAGAATATCAAAGTACCTTAAGAATAAAAAAAACAACCTAGAAGAAAACAGTTTTTCTCCTTTTTTAAATGAGAGATATATTTTCTTGTCCAAAGAAAATGCATCACATAATAATTGTAGATTCTATCCATGAGAAAATTGCAGTGTTTTTTATCTTGAAAGTTAATTTTACATTACTTATTCTTTTGATAGTTTTCAGCTTGATGTTTGGGACTCTGATGAACCCATTCCTAGAGAAGAGTTTCTCCAAAGAGTGGCTGGTGTTAAGGGCCTGTACTGTCTCTTGACAGACAAAGTTGATTCACAGGTTTTGGATGTGGCAGGTGATTGGATTTATTAAAAGTGGGGGGGAGGGGGCAGATGATAAATTATAAACAGTCTTATTTTGAACTCAGTTACATTTCAAGATATGAGATTTTTGATAGAAATAAATCACGAACTTCGTTTCACATCAACACCAGATGACAAATTTACTGATGTTGGAACCAATAATGGATCAAAATTGTATCCAGTAACAGATCATGGACTTATTTTTTATTAATCCAATAACCAATCAGGAATCAAAACAACCCTTTATCACCCAGTTAGAGTGGATCTATTATTTTTTCAATGCCAAAATCATTCCTTTACCACTACTTCCTGTAATTAAATTTTATAGGTCCGTGTTTAAAGGTAATAAGCACAATGTCAGTTGGATATGACCACATTGATACAGAACAACTCAAGCAGAGGTACTGATTTGTCACTCTTAAGGTCTAACAAGAAGACTTTAAAACCAATTAATGTATTTTGAAAAGTGAGGTAGGCTGCAGTGTGGTACATACTGTAACTGTAAACTTCTTGAGGGTTTTAAATAAACCCAGTGATTGTACATTGATTGTGAAGTTTGAGTCAGCTCAATCTGCCAGTCAAGTTATATTAAGAGGCCTTATAGACAGCTTTCCTGTCAGCCCGGTTATAAGGTTTTTGATATATTTACTACAGTATATTCAGGACAAGATGTTTTAACAGTGACACTTAAGAACCCCTTCCAGGGGGAGTTATCATTAACTAAGTATTATGCTTTCATTATTTTTTGGAAATGATAATATTTGCATTTGTTTAGTAGTTTCTAAGCATTACACTATTGATAATGAATAAAGTTGGTTGTGTAATATTATCAATAATTTGAATTTTAATTGGTTTTTCTAAACAAATATATTTGGTTACAGAGGTATCATATTGGGACACACCCCAAATGTTCTTACAGATGCCACTGTAAGTTTTTTCGATATTCTTGATAGAAATATTATGTTACAAACTGATAACTTGAAGTTAATTAAGTTTTAAGGTTGCTCCATATTTTCCCCCAACAATTTTATTATTCCTGAAGTCAAGATTGTATTATATATGTATACTCATATTTCTTTCAGGCTTTGTTTTTTTCTTTTATGTGGTAAGACGAAGAGAAGTTATGTTGAAATAATATGTTGCACAACTTCTGGTAGGATGGAAAAACTTCATTAACCAACAATTAGTCCAAAATTAGTAATTATTCTGAAGAATACATCAAGATACATCATTAGTCCAAGTTTGGCTAAAACTCACCCAAAGGTTATGAACTTGCATCAGATTTCAAAAAGCTGAAAATTTGCCTTCAAACAAAGTAAGAAAATGACTCCGAAAAACATTTTGGAAGTGTACTAATATAAATATTTTAGTAAGCAGTTCCAAACAGTGTTGAAAATGTAACAGAACAGTGTTTAAAGATGGTTTTTTAATTAAACCGAAATATTACACAGAGTTGTGTTCCTTCACAATACTGCTTACTAAAATATTTAGTACCCTCCAGAATGTTTTTTGAAGTTGTTTTCTTACTTTATTTATTACATTTAATTTGTCGGCTGGAAATGGATATTGCCTTCAAATTAAATTCTTTGACAACATCAGTTGAAAAAATTAAATGTTAATGTTTTGAGAACTATAAAATATTTTGACAACATTTTTTTACTCATTTAGAAAGGTCTAGATCTATATAGTGAGATAACAAATACTTTTTCTGTTCTACATATACTTTAAAAAAAAGTGTTCAAAGCACAAATTATCACACGATTAGGTGAAACCTTTATCTTCTAAAATAGGGTGTCCTTTTCTTTTATACAGGCAGATCTTACTGTGTCCCTTCTCTTAGCTACATCAAGAAGGTTGTTTGAGGCTGCTCAACAAGTTACAAAGTATATTGCATTAGTTTACTTTGTTTTTTAGCTACTGCTCTTTAGCTTCCTTAATTGACCACTGTTTCAGTTCCTTCAAAGATTTCCGATAAGAAACACTATGTACAGACATACTGGGTGTTACTTATTATTATTAATTTTTTCATAAAATAATTGCAATGTTTAATAAGGATTTCTTGAGGCCTGGAGGTTTATTAATATATTTTAATGGAGTAAGAGTCTTTTGAGCTCAAAAACTAAAAGGTTTTGTGGTTTAATGTGTTTTTGAATGGAAATACAAGAAAAAATGGCTCCCAATTACAATAAACAAGCACTTTTTGGATTTAAAATAAAAACTAATAATACAAATTTGTGGACAGTTGTGGTTCCATGGAACATCACTGTTGAGTAGGATTCATTGCGAGATTAACTGAGAAGTATTTAAGGGGCTGACCATTTGATCTTTGAAGAGGTGGGCTTTTCTGAAAAAAAAATCCCTGCAAGCCAGGTTCTTGTAAAAAATAAAACCTGCAGCAACTGATGAACAAAAATAATATCCTGCATTGCAAAAATAATTACAAACCTTAGGATAATAATAAATGCAGTTCAAAAAAATTCCTGCTAGTGTTAATTAAAATTGTATCAAAAACAAATTTGTGTAGGCTGTGGGACATGAAATTATAATTCCTGTTCACCAAAAAAGCCCATCCCCCCTTGAAAGATCAACTGGTTTGCCCAATAACTTATAATTACCAGACAATTGATAAAACATGCTGATACCAAACTGGCATGGTGTTTTTTTAGCGGAGGATGGGGACCATGGAAGCCCTTTTGGATGTGTGGAACGGCATTGCGAGGGAGTACAGTTGGTATTGTAGGACTAGGAAGAATTGGTAAGCATTTTGACCAATTTAACATTTTGGGGTTTCTTACATATATACCAGTACAGGGCTGTGGGATAGGCCAGCGAACAGCGAATTTTGCCGGGCCTACAAGTAATTTTATGTCTCTATTCGCTGGCCATGGGTGATTATCTTTATTTGCTATTGAATTATTTTACTAAAATGACAGTTAACTTAGAAATTGAAATGAGATGAATAATCCATAAGTTCATCTGAGTTTCCTCAAAATAATTCCATCTTACCATGTAAATCAGAGTTAAAATTGCCGTCACAAGGGTATGTGTTATGAAAACAGAGATATTGCAGGAATGAGCCTCCACTAGTTAAAAAGGAGCTTTTCAGTAATCTAACATAAAACACCGTCACACATTCACGTTCGTTCATAGTAGTGCTAGTGGATAGCTTATGTAAAATAGCTGGAGATTATGCAAGAGTCTTCGGGCCATGTACAACTATGGAGAGTTTTGAGCCAGGTGGTATAAATTTTCTCCACCTGAGCTATTTTAAACCTGAAACTCTGCAGAAAATTAAGACGAGTGTGGTTCACTTCAAAATGACATGATTGTTTAACAATTCGGTAAAAAGCCAAACCCAGTGCTTGGTAACTTATTTTGTGTTCTTTTATTGTCATGGCAACATAACAGCTTTGCCACAATTTTCACTCTTGTTTGCTTTATATCATTATCTGTGAAGCCAATAAAAAGTGCAGAGGGGATAGGAAAGGGGAGTTATATACAACTTGTAAACAATATCATTGTACAAAAACAAAATAGAAATGGTTAAAATGATTCAAGTCAATGGTTTTGTCAGGGTTTTCTGTAAAGAATTGTTGGCATGTGATAAGAAAACATACAAATTAATAGTAAAAGATTGTTGCCTAAAAATAAAATACAAATGCTTGTTGATTGTGCCAAAAATTAGGCCTTGCTGTGGCTAAGAGACTGGTAGTGTTTGGAGTGTCACAATTTCTTTACACTGGGAGAACTTCTAGACCTGAAGGTCAGTTGATTGTTTCAAGTACAGCATTAAATTTTGAGTTTTTTTTCTCTGAGAATAAGTTGTATGTAAAGATTCACAAAGAATTAGAAGCTGTCAGAACCAGATTTTAAAGTAGCTGCTTACTCATCATTAGTCCATGGTGTAGTGGCCGAGTGGTATATAAAGTGGGTTCGACTCTTAACCCATAGGGTTGTGAGTTTGAGCTGGGGTCAGACCACTGTGTTGTATTTTCTGACTTGTTTCAGTTGACTCTGCTGTATGAATGAGTACCAGCTTCTACTGGGAGTTAACCTGTGATTGGTTAGTGCTGTGTCCAGGGGGAGTCAAAGACTCTCATCTGGGTAATGCTTTTTAAAGTAATGAATTCACAATAAGCCCCCCTCCCTCCCTCCCAAAAAACATTTGAAACAACCTTTGCGGTCCTTGGTAATGGGTTTTGATGGGCTGTTACCAAGTTTGTTGTTTCAGAAGTGTTTTTAAAGTTATATTTGCTTTTTTCAAACAGGGGCCTTTCAAGTGAGTGCAGAGTTTGGTAAGTTGTCATACTAACCACTGGAGACAGGTGGTTACAAAGCTACTGTCTGACATGGTTAGAGCCAGCTGCCCCTGTAATTTCTTGCAGTCAGTTTTATGAGATATAGCAATGCAGGTAGTGTTAGACCCGAGTCAAATAAACAGCAAAAATGGCAGTACACTAGCTCTTAATGTGCTTTTCTGTGAAGACTAAATTGTTAAGCCTGTCGCAACATGTTCAGTGTATACTCCTCAAACCTCTATTTATTAACTACTGCACAGATAAGTTATCTTCCTATCAGCCACTGTGAAGATCTTTTCTATTATTCTGTATTTTCTTTAACGCTCTCAATTTCTTTCTAACAGTTTAAGGTTTTCCTATTTTAAGTATAATTTCATCTGTTGGGTACGCAGGCTTTATATTTACACACTTGTTCTGTTACCTAATATTTGAACTTGATTGTTCTGCATGTTGTATTCGGTTTAAGGTAGTGTCAGTGTCTCCAAGTGCAGCCTTTTCTTTTCCTCGTTTCTCAGTTGCTAGTAATTAGATAAGCTAGTGCCTCGGGGGATGAGGGGTGCTTGTTGTAATTTCAGTAAGTAGTCAAAATCAGCAAATTGGTATTTGCAAGGATGTATCAATCATTTTTTGATGTCAACAAAATAATACCTTCAGTTGTTATTTTTAAGGGTTGCAAAAACAAAGCAAGTGTGGTCTTTTTCTGCCGTTTTCTCCTGCCTTTTCGAAATGGATGCTATGAGGTGTTTCTTAGGGCCGATATTTTTCACACATTGGTACATGTTTTAGGGTAATTTTTCAGATGTTTGTTAGCCATCTGTTTAGAGGCACAGTTTGGATGGTGCCCCCCCCTCCCCTCCTGAGTACCTGAGATGTT
>JAOBRD020341624.1:0-20851 GCA_027575215.2 Hydrozoanthus sils | reverse complement strand
CCCCCCCCCCCCCCCCCCCCCCCCCCCCCCCCCCCCCCCCCCCCCCCCCCCCCCCCCCCCCCCCCCCACTCGATTCCTGTGTCAGACCTTTACTTGCAAGCAAAGTCTCCATTCACCTCTTTGGTACCACGCAATGCCTATTTTGACAAGCAAAGTCTCCATTCACCTCTTTGGTACCATGCACTGCCTATTTTGACAAGCAAAGTCTCAATTCACCTCTTTGGTACCATGCAAACCTACTTCAAGTTATACCAACTGCATCAAGACAAGAACTAGGGCAACCACACTGATACTGTATCGGTTGTGGTTCAATTTTATCCTTGTTAATTGGTTTGAATTCTACTTTTCTTTGTTTTTTGATATGTTAATGTATGATAATGAGTGTGAAACAATGGAAGATAAAATTCAAACCAAGGACAAAACTGAACCAAATCATATGTATGTACACTGATCTGTAGTTCTTGCAGTCTGTAGATACCTATTTTGTTGAGGACTAAAACAAGTTTCTTATTTGGACCAGAAGATAAAACTGCTTGTTCCACCTAAAATTTGAAAACAAAGTATTAGAAATTCAACACCTGAGAATAATTACTCAAAACCCAGCTAATTCTAACACTGGATAACCTGCTTGCAGGTGGTTGGGTGTTTTTTACCTCACAGAGCAAGGTGTTGCCACAATCTTGGATTTTGTGGTCGAGCAGCATTGGGTCATTTTCGCTTGCACCCAATGCCGCTCAGCCATGAAATCTAAGATGGCAAAATTTTACACTGAGGACTGCGAGTGTCCACACTCATCTAAGAACACCCCACTGCCTGCAAGCAGGCTAAACACTGGATTAAGGGAAAAAATCAAACATTTATATCTAATTTAACAAGGACTTTAAGTTGTTTGTTTACAAACACTGCAGCATGGCTTTTAAAACAAAATATTAATTCTGAGCACTCGGAATTTTGTTTTAAAAGCTATCATCATTAGTTCAAACTATTACAGTAGTACTATATGGTTTCACCTGAGGACATCGACAGCCAATAGGATCTCTGGCATCTAGCACTTCCAAAATGACATCAGCATTATCAACAACCTGCAATGTACAGTGTTATCAACAACAAAGTTATAAATTTCTCTGAAAAGTAAGTACTGTTAGTAATTATAAAAAATATAAGACTCAGTTTTCTTATAGTTTCAAAGTGTTCAACCTCTCATTTAAATCTTTAGGGGTAGCGAATGACTCCGCAAAAAATGTCTCTGTAAATTACAGCTACTTCTCAAAGTCTGGTAATTGTTTTTTGTCATGCCTCAAGTGAGGTCTCATATGTTTTTTTTTTCTCCGTCTCCCAGTCTCAGTCCATTTTCTCATAAAATGGCTCCCAATATAAGAATTTCCAAAAGAGCTCAAAATCTCTATTTTTCTTGCTCAGTATTTAAAGTCTTGCTCTCAGATTTTTTGAACTGAAATGTTTCCATCTCTGAATACTTATTGCTTTCCAAAGAATATGGCTTGGATTTTAAAATGGCCAGCTGTGCATCTCAGACAACCTAGGATTTACCATTCGCTACCTCCAATCTTTGTGCCTTTAGTTAGAAAGTTTGACAAAAGTCTTTCACTACTCTCACCTTTTTAAATTCTTTATAATATGCCTTCAGGGAACCCTCTAAGTAGAATAAGAAAAGAATTG
Source organism: Hydrozoanthus sils (assembly GCA_027575215.2). Classification (NCBI taxonomy): domain Eukaryota; kingdom Metazoa; phylum Cnidaria; class Anthozoa; order Zoantharia; family Hydrozoanthidae; genus Hydrozoanthus; species Hydrozoanthus sils. Next base: position 19,174 of record JAOBRD020341624.1, on the reverse strand, counting down.
AATGCAGCACTATTAAGTAAAACTTTATTCTCTAATACTATATTATAGTCTAAAAAAGTTTTTTATAAAGTGAGCCATGCAGTTATATTCTTTTGAAACAAAGAATCAAACAATGTACATAGACATGTACAAGTTTCACCCTTACAGTCCCAAACACAGATCTACCATTTCACATTGGTGTAAATTCTCTCAACTAGGATCATACTTTCATGTACTTTAGTTTTGGGTAATTACAATTTCATCTTTTGTTTCTTTAGTTCAGTGTTTTGTCTAATCAATTCCCATTTTCCTGTTACAAAATGATTTTATGATATATATATTTATATGTAAAAAGAAAATTGGATGCTTTTAAATTTTTTCTGAGAAAAATTTTTTGGATATTTTATTTTTCTTCACCTCAAATCAATACTAACATACCCTTGTGCAATTTACTGGATATGCAAAGGGATTTTTTTAAATATCAATCAATTCTAAAGATTTTTGGTGGGGGTTCTTTGTCAGCTCGCTTTCCCCCTGTCATCCAAATATATTATGTGAGTGGGCCTCCATGGGGTATGTACACTGTGTGCATATGACTGTAAAATACTTACCAGCTTTAGCACCACTTTGTTCGGTCTTTTCTAAACTTTCCTTAAGTGCAGTCTGTTATACAAATAATTATCCACAATTAGAATGCTGCTTCAAAAAAGTATCTTGGAACTTACAAAAATAGTTCTTTTTCCTGAGAGGGGCACTCTTGGAGTACCCAGCCAAAGGTTTATGGTTAATTTAGTGGTTCCAAGGCAGTAGCCAAGTAGTTAGCATGTTCGACTCTTAATCCTAGAGTCACAAGTTTGAGCCTCAAAATTTTAGACCACTTTGTTTCAAGAGCAAGTTACATTAATTAACTGACCTCTTCCAGTTGACTCTGCTGTATAAATGAGTACCAGCTTCTGCTGGGGGCTAATTAAATAACCTGCTATTGAATTTAACTAGTACCCTGTCCAGGAGTGTTCTAGGTTCATTATTTCCATCAGTGAATGAAAATTTTTTCTGAGCATTCAGTTTGAGGAGCATTTTTTTCTGACTTTATTACAATTTAAGTTGCAAGCTTCCATTTGAGGAAGAGAATCAAGGCAACATACATAGGATTACTGCAGACATCAAGCAAAACAGATGGATGGCATAACATCCAGCAGGAATCAAATTAGACAGGAATCTAACCAATGGCTCGGCTCCCCATGTGATGCAATATGATTGTATTTCTACTTGTACCAATGACACGAGACTCTGTAGCTCAGTAGCTAGAGTATTTAAATAGTAGGTAATCACAGAGTTGCAGGTTCATTTTCAGACATCTGCTCTGTCAGTGACTCAAAATTTATTTGGGAAAATTATTGGTTTCAGAATTTCTCACTGTAATTTCCCCAAATCACCTCAAATGGCCCCCAAACCTCGTGCAGACACATGACCACTGTGGTAAGAGATCTTTATTTCCGTTGTTCAAACCAACATGTTAACTTTGATTTTACATGAAGGTCAAATGTTCTCCCATACAAGCTTGGTCTATCTGTGGTGTCGTTATTTAGTTCTTACCTTTCTTTCAAACTCTTTGGCTCTCTTAGCAGCATCCTGCTGCAAACTTTCAAGGTTTCTTTTCTTATTTACATGCTTTTGTCTTTGTTGCTTCCTTCTCTGTTTTTCCTCTTCTTGCTAAAAAATAGAAAATGTTTCTTTACGAAAATCCATTTGCTAACCAAACTTCTAAATTTATAACTTCCACTCAAACATAAAGTATAATGTTTACAAAAAGATTTTTTACACAACAAGACTGTCAGTATTGTTCTGAACACTTATCTACTTTATGAATAAATGATTAAATTGATAAACTTTAGAAGCTGCTTTAAGTTGATGAAAACACGACGTATATTACGTAAAATAATACTGATGGTGACAAACTAGTTACATTTAAGTGTTCTTAACCTTGTGTCAGTACCAATCAAACTGAAAACAGCTCATTAAATAAATACAACTGTCTAGTTAATTCATAATAATTATAAAAGGTTATGAGAGTTCCAGATTTATTTTTGTTACATCTAGGACTTGCTTAGTTGGTCTCAATTAAGCTTCAGATGATATTTTCCGTGTTTCCATACTCGATGGAAACACGCAGAATTGTTGGAAGAACACGAGAAAAGGTTTGTATCACGAGCTGAAAGTGGGTGACTCAAATTATCTTTGATTGTTCTCCCAACAACCCCAGGTGTTCCCAACAGAGTATATATGGAAGCTTTTATAAAATAATAACAACTGGTGATGTCATTCATGATTTCTATCCAGATTTTGAAAATGGTCCTCGGCCATTCAGAGCATGTGTTTTACTGAATTCATTTTCTATATTAAATAATATTAAACCTCTGCATTTCTTCTGTTGGTATTAGGTTAACTAGTAATATAGTTTATTTAACAACTTCCAATCTACAGTATGTTACCTTTTGCTTTCTCTCCTCAGCTTGTCGCAACACTTGTTCTTTAAAAGGGAACAAGTTTGGAATACCTGGATCTTTCTTCAATTCTAATACAAAGGAAGCACCAAGGACAAGTTTCTGATTAAATCTAACATACATAACAGTAGCTACAGTAGATTTGTTCCTGCCAAAACTCTCTATTTATTGTTTGCACTCGTATGCATTGGACCTTCGTTTTTAACATTCATTGTTTCTGAGTCCAGATAGGCAGAAAAATGAAAAGAGGATCAAAAGAGCTAGGAAAATTGCATTTACAATTTATAAATTATACACTTAGTCTAGTTATCTATAGGTGGGTTTCAACATCATAATTTGTTATTAACGAGTCTATTGATTTTTGAACTGGTTGATTTAGGCAGAGGTTTCTTTGTTTCACATCTTAAGGAGTTTGGATTTAAAAAGTTTTGTTTTTAAACATTACTTCAGCTGAAAGCAAAACTAATTCTATGCCAAATCTTAGACACATCATTAAAAATAATGTACTTACTTTTATGTCCATGTTTTTTGGCCTCTTTCCTGGTTTTCCGAAGGTGTTCCCTCACCTACATTGTTCATCAATATAATCATGTAAGGCACTATTCAAAGTCAATACTCTGAAGTCCCTTATAACAGTATATGTACAACTATTTATTTTAGTCTAAATTTCCACTCTACAAACTATAAACTACATTTAACTACATTTCTGGGCCTTATTTGGGACTACATACTATGTAATTATTAATTTCTGGGTTTCAGAAGCGAAACATATCCACAACAGGTTTTCAGACTATCATTATTTATTTTTTCTTCTGTGACACAGTGCTCTGTGTTTAAATTTGTCAATCCTTGGTTTTGATAAGAAGCAGAACCCATCTTCAAGAAAAAAGGTTATTTTGTACTTTTTATTGATATTTCTGTTTGTTTTTAAAAATTTGTATCTGAAATCTTTCCACTCTATACTAATATTCCATTCTGTACAATTATTGATTTTGAAAGATTTTTCCATCCAGTACCACTATTCTGCTCTATACAGGACTTCAGTATACCTACAGCTGTAGCAACCCACTAGACTGTTACCACGGGCAGCCCAAGTTTAGTGTTAGTTGATTGATTGATTGATTGATTGGAATTGATTTCACAATATTAGCAGTTACAATGCCAGTATATAGAGTATGTAACCGATATAAATAAAGTTGCAAAATTATTATATTATACTTCTAATTTGTGCAAATGTCATAAATAAATTATTTCATACCTCAGTTCTTGCCTCCTTTTGTCTTGCTGTTACTTTTTAGGGCTTTTTGAAGTCATCTAGAGGTGAAAGGAAATTCGAAGGTTCCCCCAGGGAAGAAAGTTAAGGAAAGGCTAGCGGGTCCAGAACTCGACCAGTCACACTAAAAGCAAGATAAAATTCCATCCCAGGGCCAAACCATAGATTAATAAATTTTCTAACTGACCAGTAGCTGCCCCCTGAGCTCCAACTTCCTAAACCCAGGTGTAAGGAAAGCCGATATTCTTTTAAAAATGAGCAAAAAGGCTTTGTAGCGGCCCGTTCACACCATTCCATGGACACAAACATTTTTTTTCAGAGGCTTGGTAGCCTTGCTGCCATGACATAATTTGAACAAACCTGGGAAGGCACAGTACAAACATGAACTCCTTTAAAACATCAGGTTTTTAGGGTTTAGACTGACTTATTGAAGAGCTTAGAACTCGCTCAACCAAGAACACACAAATAGTGTGTTGTCTAAGATGCTAAAAATGCATATCAATTGAACTTCTCATTCTGCCTTGAATCCTGATAAGCAAAATGGGAAACCGATACCAGGAACAATTAAGCAAAACCTTTTTCATGCTGGGAGGTTTTATTTAGATTTGCTACCTTTTTTACTGCATTAAAGTTTATCTTATCCAATTTTTTGTTAATTTTCCACCTTTTTATAAAGTATTAATGCAGCCTGGGTTTGGAGTTTGTACTGGTATTTTGCTGGGTTCTGATGAATCAGGTCGTAGCTTAGCAATAAAAAGCTGATCCTTCAAAAGCGCATTTACTCATAATAGTTCACTTATAAACAGTAAATTAATCTCTCATAAAGTTCAAGGATCAGGGTCAGCTACCCCAAACTCTGCTTACCACTGTACACATTTTAAGCATCTTAGATAACATATTATTCATGCATTATTGGTTCAGTGAGAAGCCCTTTGATAAGTCAGTTTAAAGCTACAAAACTTGATATTTTAAAGGTGTTCATGTTTGTACTGTGCCTCCCCTGGTATGTTGGAATTATTATCATGGCAGCACGGTTACCAAGCCTTGACAAAAATGTTTGTGTTCATGGAATGGTGTGAATGGGCTGCTACAAATCCACTTCGCTCATTTTTGTAAAGAGAATATCGGCTCTCCTGAAGCCTGGGTTTAGGAAGCTGGAGCTCAGGGGTCAGCTACCAGTTAAAAAAATATTGATCTATGGTGTGTCATGATTTTGTGGCAATTCAGCCCCAGGATGGAATTTTATCTTGCTTTTAGTGCGACTGGTCGAGTTCTGGACCTCCAAATTCCCATTCACCTCTAGATGACTTCAAAAAGCCCTAAAAAGTAACAACAAGACAAAAGGAGGCAAGAACTAAGGTATGAAATAATTTATTTGTGACATTTGCACAAATTAGAAGTATACGTATATAATCTTGCAACTTTATTTAACCGTTACATACTCTATATACTGGCATTGTAATCACTAATATTGTGAAATCGATTCACTAAGCTTGGACTGCCTGTGCTGTTACTTAAGACAATACCCACAAACATATAGAAAACCCAACTGTCGGTCTGCATTAACTACAATTAACCAAGAACTATTACAAGTCCAAAAGTTAGTTAAGTCCCATAGGATACTAAAGACACCCCTCCACTTTTAGCACCATCGGGGTTAAAATTTCAGTACTAGCATTTTTATTTGGAAAAGAACTACCAAAGTTGGAAATCCATAGTAGTGTTTTGTGAATAGAATTTACTCGTAAATAATTATGCACGTACTGAGGAGACGTTTGAATCGATCGAGTGTTTCTACGAATGCAGCGTTTGTAGATCAAACTATCTCGCAAATACATAAAGTCATAAAACCATTTCTACTACAAGTATGTAACAAACACTATTTCATACAAGCTAGCGAACCCACGCGTAAATAAAACGAACCTTTCGCTGAATCTTGTAACGTTTGCTCGCAGCCATTCGCTTGCTCTGTTTCTCTGATAAAGAACGATAAAAATATATTCAGTCCAGCTACAGCGTTGTCACAATACCAAATCTCCCGATACTTTATACTTCGAACCATGATTAATAAATACTTACTTGGTCGAACCATTGTTTCACGTGCTTTTCTTGTGTGTTGAAATACAAAAAATATTACAGGCATTGCCTGTCTCTACACACGGTGAGTAGACTGGGGAGACTAGTTCCAGTCTTCGTTACGAACCGTTCATTCTGCAAGTAGATGACTGAGACGTTTTATACAATGCATTTAAATAGTATTTTAAAAATCATCCATACTTAACAAAACCTTGTAAATCTAGTTTAGATATTTTGTTTGTGCGTTTCGTATGGAATTTAAAGCCAGTGTTCTTTTAGTAATCAGTAGTGTTGCTCGGTAACATTGCATGGCCGTTTCATTTACCAATCTGATACTGACTGTTGTTTTTCTCTTCATAAATCTTTGTGGGTGTATTTGCTAATAATCTCTTTTATTTATTACTTTTAACAAGCTAAGTTCCGCCCTATAGTAAAAGTTAAAATTTGGCCTGGCTCCCTGGCGCGTTTAGCTTAGTAGTTAGTTCAGGGAGCCAGTGCCCTTCACTGTAATACCTTCACCGACTTTACCTATTAGCAAGATACAAATATAAAACTTGTTGTTGGTGTTATTGTCACTGGTATTTACAGCCACTTCGATCCTTATTTTTATCGAGACATGCATCACCTCACCTAGAACATCAAAAAATTTTTAAAAAGGTCGCTTGATTAATTCGGTCGACCGTTGAATGATTCGGATAATTATTTGCTGACTAAACTTGGCTGGGCTTCCTGTTGTGGTGTTCGCGGACTCATTTTACCCTGGGAGATGACACGGTGACTACCGTCTATTGAGCGCAGCGGGGAAACAAAAAAACATTCTTTTAAAAAAGCGTTCCCCGAAAACATGTTTTTTTTAAGTGCGTATTTTATGGAATTATTTTTTGTTAGAATTGTCTGCCAAATCTGGTTACATATATTTTTTTAAAATTAAGCCAGACGGCCGCTAAAAAGACTGAAGAGAAACAAGAGGTGAAGGTCAGAAGGCTTAGCACCGAAACGGATTTGATTTGCATGTGAGAGCATGAGTACAGCCATTCATCAATTGATAAATGTGAATCTTGTCAAATGTTGGCTTTATGGTGACGTTTTATTAGAAGAAATATAAAGTAAGATATAGCATAGTTAGTAGAGGTAGGCTATGGGACATAGTACGGCAATAATAATTTGTGGTCGTCAATGTATGTAATGAAAAGGAAAGTTGCAGTCGTTTGAATGGTAGAAGTCAAGTAATAGTAAATAGTAATCTTTAATTCAACAGGGTTCTCCATTTACCATGCAAAATACTGCCATCACTCTAGGCTTAAAACTAAAGATTGCATATCACAAGAGGAATATTGCGTAGCTGAGTGATACAAGCACTTGCCTATGGTTTGGGTCTCTTGGGTTCGCACGGGATAGTTTGTTTTGTTTTTTTTTCTCGATTTCTGGTACACTTGACTTGGCATGTTGCAGCATGTCAGAAATTGACCTCGAACTCTCTGAAGATGAATAGATCGAAACATGCATTTGTTCCATCACAGTTAATATATACGGACTGGTTGGGAAAGCCGGCAAACCTCAAAAGGAAATAAAAAGAACGTACAAAGATGTTTTGTTTTATGTTGAAACGAATCGTGACCCTGCACATTCTTTGTTTAATTTCAGGCCAGTTAGTGAGAATGTTTTGACTGGCTACTTGTTGATTTGCATTTCAAAACCTTTTGTATTTTGTGCAAGTTTTGTGCGAGGTCAGGACCCAAAAGAAAATGTCAAACAAAGATAACAACAATGGTTTCCTAACCAGTCCGTAAATATCAACTATGGTTCTACGAATGAAAATTATTAAAACCAATTTACAAATTATATGTTTGCTCAGTACAATCAAAGTAATAAAGATTAGGGTAAAAATGCAAAAATATATTTGTAGTTAAAAAGATTAAGATTACACAGCTGAACTAAGAGAAGTAAAGTAATGAGCGTTTGAATGTTTTAATTTATTTCTTTGGTAAACCATTAGAATTAAAATTATTTGCTCCGCTGCAATGAAAGGAACGCCTTGCCGGTGCACGCAGGTTGTTGAGATTGTTTCTTAGTTCATACGGCGCAACTGCTTTTTTGGAAATAGTTTTAGTTTTAGACCAGATGGCGCTTTATCATCCAGTAGGCACTTGAAAGTCTTGAGTGTTGTGTATATATCATTATCACGCCTTTCTATATCATGAAAAGGAAGCCATTTGAGATTTCTCACTACAGGTTGGGCTATTTGTGGAAATACCAATTTGACCGCCCTTTCTTGTAGAGTACCAAACCCTACCAAACCGATGAGAAATTTGTTTGACTGATACGCGTTACGTGCAGTTTTGCCAGCTATTTTGACACATGCGTCACAGGGGGATTTGAGTTATTGTTATTAAAGTGACTCAAATATTACTTGATTGGCGATTTGAGACAAAGGTTTCTTTTTTTCATGTCTCGTAAGGTTTGTTTGTGACCAATACGTCAGCAGAGATCCGTCTGAACAACCGGCATACATTTTCTCCCTTAAACAAAAAGTATTGAGTTGGACCTTTCGTCGATCAGTCAACAGAGCACACACAGGACCCTTGAGGCGTAAAACTATATAACAGTGTCAAGCCTCTAGCGCACAATATACTGGTATAAACAAGGTAAGCTTTTTGTTGAATGTTCATCTGAGCTCTATAGTTGGTGACTTGGTCAAAATCAGTTAAGTTTAACCATCGTCAAGGTCGGTTTGATCTTTTCAACTTTATTCTACCAAGATTCAGAAACATCAAAGACCTTAACACCACAACTTTTATACCGAAATGAATTGTTAACTTGTACTCTACAGTGAATAGTTCTAACTGGGCGGCACGCCTTCAAGACTTGAAACCGTTTGCCTTGGTTTTGGCCGATCTGAACAGCACACAAGAATCTCGGCTACATTAAATTTACTTTAAAACTTAGTTTACGAATTTGGCTTAGAAATTGTTTTTACAACACTTAAACTACAAACTATGACTACGTTTGTTAAACTTAAGCAAAGAACTGACTGTTTGATAAAATTCAAGCTGACCCGTATCACAGCCTGCACGCAACTTAACCAAACATGTACCTCTTTTGGTAGTCCGGCCAGAGAATGAGTGAACTTTAATTTTTAATTCAGCACTCGTTATATGCATAATTTTCAAACAGCCTATCTGAGATTGAGAACATCTGGGTTTTAAGAAGATTATGTTCAATATTTTTAAAACTAAAAAAGAATACAGTACTGGCATCAACGGCATCTGCGAAAACTATTAGCAGCTCAACTCTCAAGGGGCTACACTGAACAAGAGAGTTGATAAAGGGATTGTAATTAAGCCTAGCTGCATTCATTGAGAACTGCATGATTTGAATACGCTTAATGACACTGATAATCAGATGGACTTACTATAAGCTTTCGACTGTAACTGCAGTTTCCATAGTGAGTGACCTCCAGATGTTGTTCAACTGATGAGGACTGTACATATAAATTTAACAGTAGAAATCTTACTGTAAGTACATCTGATTAATCAGAGTCATTAGTGTTCAGTTTTCATTCCTGATCCTGTATGGATAAATGAATCTCCACAAGGCCGCGTTATTGTAAAAAGTAGGAAGAGAGATTATGACTTTGAATAAGTAAGATAAACAATCTGCCTTTGCTCCTTTAAAAAAAAAAGTGAAACTTCTTTCTTATTCCTTTTTAACGGGAGTTGTTTCCGGCAAACCGGAAATTGTTTAACGTCGTTAACTGATTGTCTTTCATTAACATATATGAGTATTACGTATATACATATATTTGACAATTTAATTACCTTTGTCCCAGCCGGGGTCCTTTGTTTTTAAACCAACTTTGGATTTCGTTTGGTTGTAAGTTTTTCGTAAAGAACATTCAAAGAAAACTTAATAACTGTGGCGTTATTTTTTTCTGTCAAATATGCCCGGCGTACTAACTCGATGAAATCGATGACCGCAAATCAATCGACTAAATCGATAACAGTCAGTGAAAGTCGGTTAATTGCCATCGATTGGTATCGGTCGATCGATCACACATAAAGTCCCGAACCGTACCATCGATTGGCATCGATTGCTATGGAATCTTCCCAGGTCCGGAATAAACTTTTCTTTTCGGAAATCTATCGATGAATATCACAACGTTTTCAGTTACCGATTGGTGATCGATTAGTCGATATCAATCGATTAATTAACTTCGATTGACATCAATTGGTCATCGATTACGATTTCATCGACTTAGTAAGCCGGGCAAATATGCTAATAACCTAGACGATCTGTGCAGTGAACCGACCAATGAACATGATAGGAGCTATTCTAGGGAGTTTTATAGAAAAAAACTGTTTAGTGTGTCTGCGAGTAAGCCAATCAACTTAAAAGTTGACGATCGAGAACCTTTGCCGTTTGGGGAGCTAGTAACACGAAGGCTTTCAGTTATCAACATTTTAAGTGACCTTAGAGAAAGTGAATGTGCTAACATTAGCCAAACAGACGCAAGGGTTCACCCGTGCGCTTTTTAAAATATACCACTTTGACTACATATATCTAAAAACGATAACCAAAAAAATCGAGCGAAAACCGATATCGCGCATGCCTGGCGCTTAATTGAGCATACTATCATTGATTCGTGGATGTATGACAACATTAAAAATAGTCTATTTTGAATCAAAGAATTCACTTTTTTTTCGCAAGGATAAGAGGTCAACCGAGGTGACGGAGTCTTTGCCTAGCTGTATAAGAAACGAAAACCCTTATAAGCGGCTACAGGACTAAGGTCCTGTTAACACCAACCCGAGTCGAATGTTAGCCGGGGTGAGCTCACCAACTCAGGCCAACCCCGCCTCATACAAATCTTTTCAAGTGTTAACATGAACGCACAGTCTTACCAGGGCAAAGCTGGTATCCTGGGTAACCTGTCTTGAGGCTTTGATTCCTATTTTTTTTTGTTCTCATGTATAACGAGAAGAAATTCGAGTTTAAAACATGTTAGGCGCCTTTTTGTGCTTGCGGCTCAGAAATGAAGAGCCTGTGGATTAAGAGTGACGCTATGACGTCAGATATGGAGAAGCTAAGAGATACATCGCACACAATTTTCTGTTACACGAGCTGTTTTCTCAATAGAGGACGGAAAAGTCGTCTGACGGTTTGTTCGTCTTTAATAGTGTGAATTCGAAAGCGAGACAAACAAATCGTCTTGTGTTCACACCACACGGGCAACTGACAGAGAACTATATAAATGTTGGAGCACTGAAACCAATAATTGTAGAGCGAGACGTTCGCGCAAGAATTACTTTAAACAAAATGGCTGCCATCCAGTAAGAAAGCGTCAATTTGATCAGCGAAGATTTATTTTCGCCTCCTTTAACATTAAAATACTTACTCTGACGTCAAAGTCGTTTTTAAACGACACGTTTAAAAATTTGCATGTTTTGACTGCAGCCGTATTTATTGTCAGCTTGTTCGACTGTTTGTTCAACAGATGTGAATTTGGCCAATTTTGGCGCTTTGGCCAATTTGTTTTTTTCTAGACGAACAAACCGTACGAAAAGACGACCAAACAGACGGACAAATTCAGACGTATTGTTCGTCCATAATTGTGTTCGCCCCGTTTTCACACTCAGACGATTTGTTTGACTGAGACGACTTGCCCGTCCTCTAATGTGAAAATGGCTACTCTTGACTACCTACGCGAGCTTATGACAGCTATAACAATAAAAGCGGCCGCTCGCTTCCTCCTAACCTAAGTCACACGTAAACTTTGTTTGCTGCTGACAAATTGGCAAGCACCCATGCCCAACGATCCTAGATAGCGGGAAGCACGCACGCTCAAACTAAAGTTTCTTGGAAGACCAGCGTGAGACATACCTTTAAGAATTTGTTTCAAAAAGTTTGATTTTCAGGGTTTATTTCCTGCAGATTAACGATTCCTTTTCCGGATGTTTGTCAACCGAACCTCAAACAAAATGCTGCGCATTTTTTTTACATATGATGGCTGCCTTATGGAAGTTGATTATTTTACTCAAAACAGGTTGTTATGGAAGAGGCTCCTCTCAAAGACATTAAGTGGGAAGAGGTCCCTGAAAGCACGGATGGAAAACCAGTTTCGTTCCTCGATGCAAGCAAAGAGAGAGAGCTCAGACAGGCGGTTAGTGATGGCAGGTACTGGACGGTCAGGCAAATGCTTGAATCTTCTAAGCCTCCTGTGAACATCAACTGCACCGACAGTTCCGGGCGAACCCCTCTCGTTCTGGCCACCGAGAAACGAAGAATCAACATACGCATGATCCAATTGTTAATCAACCATGGAGCTAATATCGAAACTGCCTTACTGCATTCTGTCAGTCATAACAACGTGGCAAGCTTGAAGATTCTGCTACGGTATCGCCCCGAAGAGAACAACAACAGTGGTAGCAATGAAAACGTGAATATCAGCTATGTTACACCACTGATGCTAGCGTCCAAGATAGGTAACTATGAAATGGTGAAAATATTGATAACACACGGTGAGAAAGTATTGGAACATCATCTTGGGTGTAAATGCGTCTCTTGTAGCTCTGTGGAAACAAATATAGGTCGGGCTATCATCCGTTTAGAGAGCTATAAAGCACTTTCAAACCCAATATACATCTCCGCACAGTACATTATCAATCCAGACAACGCAGAAGATCCAATCTATACCGCAATGGTGCTCAAAAAGAAGCTGAGACGACTAGCGGTGGTCGAATACGAGTTTAAAGAAGAATACCTCGGTTTGTGTAAGGCGTTGGATGATTTCTCTGTGAGTTTGCTAAACGAGTGTCAGCATATCCAAGAGGTTCAATCGGTGATGAACATGAGATACATTGAGGGCAAAGAAGATTCCACCATGCCAGAGGAGGCAAGAAACCTCAACATACTGAACTTTGCCATCAAGAACCAAAACAAGAAGGTGAGACGATCTTGTCTGCCAATGTTATTTAGCACCTTAAAAGGTCCTTTGCTTGTTCAGTAGTTTGAGCCAGGGTCAGTCGAATGTGGTGTGTCTTTGAGTAAGACATTTTACCGTACTTGTTCTAGTGTATTAGCTGTATAAACGAGTACTAGCTTTTGCTTGGGGCTAATCTACGATGGATTAGTGTCCTGTCCTGGAGCAGTCAAAGATTCTCATCCGCTTAAGGCCCCGATTATATGGAACGGGCTAGCCCGGGTGAGCCGGCTGAGTTTCTCTAGCGAGTATTAACTCTGTAAGAATAGACTCGCGATTACATGTAAATTTTTCAGACCGGTTTGCCGAAATCTCGGTAACAATCGTTCGGGATCCTGGCAAACCGTGCTTAATTTTTTTCACATAAATGCACAACCGGGCTGGTCCGGCGTCACTTTGACAAAGCAATGAGCGCCTGACGAAATTTTTCACAATTCCACCATTTTGTAAACAAATACGAAACTTAGCTACCAGTCTAGTCTGTATACACAACATAGTAAGTAAATTCAACAAACCCAACCAAAGGCTGATATGGTAAGATTTATAACATGAAATTGTATATATCTAGTGTATTGTAAACAAGCTCTAGCTTTCAGTGAAAGATGTTTTAAGTATGGTTGACTAGAAACAACAGTCTCGCCCCAGTCTCTCCCCATGTAAGCGTATCCAGCATCCACAATTCTTTTAGCTCTGACATCCAACATCCAGAGCATCAGAGCGATCGTGATCCGACATCCACTGGCAAAGCATCCAGCATCCAGAAACAAGCTGCACCCAAAATCTCTTCCTAGAGAGAATGCATCCAGCATCCACGGAATCTAAGATCTGAGCATCGAGGATCCAGAGGGTAGGGATCCGGCATCCACTGGCAAGGCATCCAGCATCCAGAAAGAATGAAAGGAAGAAAGAATGCATTCAGCATCCACGGAATTTACGATCTGAGTAGGATAGGGATCCGGTATCGACTGGAAAAACATGCGGCATCCAGAAACAAGCTGCACCCAGTATCTATTCCTAGAGGGAATGCACCCAGCATCCACGGAATCGACGATCTGAGCAGGGTAGGGATTTGGTATCTACTGGAAAGGCATGCGGCATCCAGAAACAAGCTGCACCCAAAATCTCTTCCTAGAGAGAGTGCATCCAGCATCCACGGAATCTAAGATCTAAGCATCGAGGATCTAGAGGGTAGGGATCCGGCATCCACTGGCAAGGCATCCAGCATCCAGAAAGAATGAATGGAAGAAAGAATGCATTCAGCATCCACGGAATTTACGATCTGAGTAGGATAGGGATCCGGTATCGACTGGAAAAACATGCGGCATCCAGAAACAAGCTGCACCCAGTATCTATTCCTAGGGGGAATGCATCCAGCATCCACGGAATCTACGATCTGAGCAGGGTAAGGATCCGGTATCCACTGGAAAAGCATGCGGCACCCAGAAATAAGTTGCACCCAGCATCTATTCCCAGAGGGAACGCATCCATCATCCAAGAAATCTACGATCTGAGTATCGAGGATCCAGAGGGAGGAGATCCTGCATCAAGTATAGTTCTGGATGCGCTTACATGGGGCTAAACAGCCCATTAACTGGTCATGCTTTACTACTAATACAAGCTTAGTTAACAATCTTTTAGCAGTCCACAATTCCCTCCACAGTTTATAGCCCACTCGTTCAGTCAGCTCATGCTTAACCACGAAGTTTACCGCATGCTGCCGCAGTGGAAAAACGTCCGTTTACCAGTCAAATACGTCATCATGTTGGTTGGGATGGTGTTGTTCCCCATATGGACTTGCAGCTACCTGTTCTTTCCAAACAGTCGAGTGACTCAATTGTTGCGTACACCGCTCGCAAAGTTCATGGTGTTTATGGGCTCATACCACGTGTTTGTCTGTTTATTGATTGCGTCAACATTCGAGGCTGATCATGATTATCTTAAGGTTGGCGTTGCTGGTAAGTTGTTAAATGTCTATGGAAATCTCATTACATCTTCTGAAAAATTGCAGTGTGTACGTTGTTTTTTTGGTCCTGTTAGTAAGGCAGGAATCACAATAGTCAGAAGAACAACGTCAGTTAAATTTTTTTGACCAACCCGTCATGACGTCATGAAGGATGTACAATAAGCTGTTGCGTATCACCTATCACCGAAACAAGATCAGTAGAGTTCGCGAGTTCGAACCCCGGTCAGACCACTGTGTCGAGTCCTTCAGCACTTAGCGTCCTGTCGAGGGGGAGTCAAAGACTCCGCTTCTAACTAAAAGCTGATATAATCACTGGCTAATGGGTCACTTAGCCATGAAATGATTTATCTTTGAGGCAATTAATTTGCTTAGACTGTTGTAGCCTATGTTTTACCAAAATAAAATTTCCTCAACAAAACACCTTAACAGAAGCATTCGAGCATTACTCTGACCTTTTCGAAAACAGCTTAAACACCAAAATCCTGTCAGAACATGCGCAATTTGTAAGGTTGGTTTAATAAGCAAATGTGATAATTCTAAAGACTTCAAAGAGCTGTGTAGTTCAAAAAATGATCTTCAAACCAAATCAACAGCATTATATAACTAGCAAACAAAAATTCCAACTGGTTTGTTATTTTCTATTTAGACTGGTTGATTGTTGTCTACCTCGTCGGCTTCTGTTTGGATATTGGTAAAGAAATCTACCGGACAGGAAGGAAGCAGTATTTTGCCAGCTGGTATAACTATATTCATGTTGCTATGGTAACATCATTTATCCTGCACCACCTTATTTGGTTTATCGGCTACGTCAGCTTGAGAGTAACCACGGAATCCTGGTCCACTGCTATTCGCAGTTTTGTCAAGCTAGAAGGAACAGCTCCATACGAAATGGTTCTGGTCTCCTACAGTTTCTACACATTGGGAGTTCTTCTTACTTTCATTTATCTTCTGTCAATGTTTCATCTTCACCCGACTCTAGGACCGTTGTTAATGACACTTCTGCGAATGATACAAGACGTTGCAAATTTCTTCCTTTTTTTTATTTTTTTGTTCATTGCCTTTGTGGTCTGTCTAAAGAAGTTGTACTTGCAGTATCAACAAAGTAGCGACAAGTTTTTCCTTGGTTCTGCCAACAATGCTACCAGACCAAGCTACAATAAAATAGCGAGGTAAGCGCATTGAACAATGTAGCTGCATGTATGATTCTTGATAGAATTGATATATCATCTATTTCATATAATAATGGGCTAAATATAGAGATGAATACCTCGATTCTGGAATACTTTGCAATAGAATGTCGACTAGATCATCCGTTTACTGTTATTGTCCGAGGTGATAGTCCGCCGGGTTGCCAAGGCAACATCCGTGAAGGATCAGTGTCGGTGCATGGTGCATCATAAGCCCCTACTACTACTGTTACACTTCATCAGATCAGGCTAAAACCATCAACGACATCAACAGCGACAGCAGCTTTGAGATCCCTGAAGTTTGGATACCGACAATACGAAAACACAAAAGCATGTAGAAGACGTTTACCGATTAACCAATCACAATAAAGAAGACTGCCAACATGATCCGCCGACGAGTATAAAGGCAGGCCGTCATCCAATCTACACTCTCGCCTGATAAAAGACAAGCATTAGCAGTAGAAACCTCGCACTAATCATTTAGCTTTGACCCAAATTGTGAGACAATTGAATATATTGTAGCAAATGCAAGAGATTGTGAGCCAGCTTCTATGGAGTTAGTCTTTAGAAATAGCTAGCTGGTGCTGTAAGCTGAATTACTGAGTCTTATTCCTTAGTGATATTGTAATTTGTCTTGTCTTTATAGTGAGGTTGTAAATGTTGCTTATATGTTTAGTTATACAGGTAGCATAGAGGTCGTGTTTTGGTCGCTATTTGGGCAAGTCGAACTAGACGAGTTTGAAATACAAGAAAACTACAAGATAATCAAGGTGACGGCATTAGTTTTGTTTGGTATCTTCAATGTGTCAGCCGTGTTGGTGGCTTTAAACATGCTCATCGCCATGCTGAACGAATCTTTTGTTCTTTACGCGGTAAGTTTACTTCATTGAACATGTGTTTGCTAGCTTGGGTTTTAAGGTATCATGAAATGATTTAGACAAAACGCGCGCTCCGATAGGTGAGGCTGGAAAAAACTATTCCATAAAAGAAGCCGAAAGAAATAAACACAACTATCCTGCTTACATAAGCTAATGCAGAAATATCGAGCAAGCACAAATACTCGACCGTCGGTCTCGTGTTTGTAAATCTGTTCTTGGTTTCTTTCAAACTCACTTTGATTAGATTAGCCTGTGCAAACACAATATAAGTCTTGATAACAAAATCGTTTTTTCACCATTTCTAAGGCTAACTTCTCTTTTAGAATAGGGAAGATAAGAAATAGAACGGTGCTTACTGCCCCGAATAACCATTATGGCCATTTGCGTTGCTTACCGCTGTGCTTGTCTTTGTAGTCTGAGAAAGATATTGGTTGGAAGTATTCTCGCACAAAGATGATGCTCGCGCTCATGCACAAATCAAGCGTCCTGCCGCCACCTCTGAACCTTATCCCGACTCCCCGTGCGGTCGCACAGCTGTTCCAGTTTATAACCAGAGTCTGTTGTCGGAAACAGGTATTTCAGTTAACAAAGGAAATTAGATATGAATATATAAGACAAAAAGGAAAGAAAAACAAATGAAATTTAACAAAACTGCATAACAAACGTTTTGATCTAACGTAAGATTTCACGTGCATGATCAAGCAAAATTATTTTCATTCACTGGTGTGTTATGGTGTATATTAATTTCATTTGGCGTGCTACAGAGTCAGCACTAGTGTTTTTCGGGTAGTGTTGCAATTGCCAAAGTGTAGATTTATTGTTTCCATACATTAATTGTTGCTCATTAAGTTCAAGGAAGAAATTATTTTGTTGAATCTCTTCTTGATCAGATCTGCTCTAGATAGCAGGATTTCATGGAACATCTTTAATTGGTACTAGTCATTTGTTACGCGCATTTTTTTAGTGTATGTAAACTTCCTTTGGCTTCTGTGTCAATACATGTAAAACATAAGGGCCCGTGAAATATTCCACCTACCTGCTTCGAATTGAAAGCACTAGTCTACTATTTATAATTTATTACTATAATTGTAACAACTTATCCTATTTCAATTGAGATGGATAGTACGTGGCAAAACATCTACTATTATTCATTAAGCCACAATACTATCTACTATATTGTCTCACGTCTACTTTTCCTAAACCGATCAAAAGGCACGTAGCCGAGCTTGTATAAATTAAACAAGATTATATATGGAAATCGCTTGCAAGTGATGCTCGGTAATTAAATTCCACGTTATATCTCAGCTGAAAGTATTGCTAGCTACTACGTTGTGTAGAGATGCGTCGCATACTCCAATTGAAAGTATTGCTAATTACAGTGTACTCACCTTTCTTCCTTATTTTTGCTACAGTGTTGTAAAGCCGAATATTTCCAAGTAAAGAGAAGCCAGCACAATTTAACGGCGGCAGACAATAGAAAGGTATTTTTACGTTCCATTCACTTCGTGAAACTGGTGTGATCTAAAAGTGTTCTAATTACATGATTTACGACAAAACCATTTCTGTTGTTTGTAACATAAAGTACCATGCAATCTTGTGCCATATTGTATCTTATCATACATGAAGTACCATACACCACACATATCACCTTTACCGAAAAAAGTTGTTTATCATTTCACTTGATACCATATACCTTTTCACACCATATCATGCCACACCACAAGATACCCGTACGTACCGTGCCATACCTTAACCATACCGTAACGCACCATATCATTGCATACCATAACATCGTTTCACGTCCTATCATGTCATACCTCATCATACTGTACCATACCACAACTGTTTATTGAAAAACTAGTAAAACAATTGTGCTTCGTTTGTCTTTCACAGCGTCAAGACGTGATCAGACGTCTGGTAATGCGACACCTGTGGTCAACAGAGATGAGGAACAGATCCTCAAACTCTACAGTTGCCGAGCTGGATCGGGCGAGACAAGACTTGGCGAGGTTACTGATGCCTTTGTCGGCCGCAACTCAAGAGCTGCAGGAGAAGCAAAACCAAGATCAGCCAAATAAGGTTTCCCTTGATTTCATTAGCATTTTATAAGGAAAACATCTGGCCTCGAATTTTCCAACCACAGTGCGAGGATTATCTTTAAGCCATAAAATAGCATACAATGCGGTTTTAAGCGCTGTAGTTGTGAATCGGTTGGTAACTGAGTTACTCTCTAGTTAATCTCCCATGATTGCCAGTTATAATAAAGCAATAAAGACCAAAGCAGATCAAACCAAGCAATTTATTTAAAGCAAGACATCGAAAAACAGTTAATACT
>JAOBRD020341520.1:0-19832 GCA_027575215.2 Hydrozoanthus sils | reverse complement strand
CCAAGGTATTTAACGTTGAATTGTCCCTCGTAATGCCCCAAGCATTTAGCAAAATCGAGGTCACAGGCGCAAACAATTTCCCAGGCCAGTAAACTTACCTGTGTTGCTGCATTGATTTTTGTTGGTATAGCCCCGGTAACCAAGGTATTTAACGTTGAATTGTCCCTCGTAATGCCCCAAGCATTTAGCAAAATCGAGGTCACAGGCGCAAACAATGGTCTTGCACTTTGCCGCTGGATCTTTCTTATACTTTTTTATATCGTCTGTAACATAAAGTGGTTTGATAAGAAAAAAATCATTTTTTCGCATAAAAAATTAACAAAGCTCGGCCACTGCGCCGCCTAAAACTTAATGTATTTTTTCTTATGTTTATAGAAAATATGTGGCTCGCGGCAATTTAACCGTAGGAAGTACGTAATTTTTAAAACGTAAACACTATACACAACATTCCGCGAATAAGAACCTAGGATTTTGGAGTTCAGGGCCTGAACATGTATTTACAGCTGTATGATCATCATTTCAACATTTTTATAAACTGTATCTGTAAATACAGTCTAGCTTTGTGAAATTAATAGTCCACTGAAAAAAATAAAATCAAGATTTTGAACATCAATTATGCAGTGTTTTTTTTTCGTAAGAACCTATTTTTCTTCAGTTTTATCACGTTGTGCTAACATCGCAGCAACTAGGTCCCACATTTACAATGTGGTGACTGAGGTTTAAAGAGACTTACAGTTGTAGACCCGCCATGGGAGTTGTTGCTGCTGAATACAACGACCTTGTTTCCTTTTTCAGTGGCATGGCTATGCAGTGCTGACGAGTTCAAATAAGAGCGAAACAGATGTCCACCGCTGCCGCTCTCTTGGCACCTAAGCTGCGCACGCTTGGTTAAGTCTATTTCACTATTTTTCTTTGTCAGGCTGAAGAGGTTCATATAAATTTGGGTATAAAAAAGTCAAATTTCAGCCAGTAGGTTCTTAAACCTCTAGACTCTAATACGCGAGTTTTTAATGTATCAAAATAGCTTTCAGGCTATAGTTGTCGTGGGAAGAGGGGACGACTGTTTATATGGAGAAAGATGTCCCAGGTGAGCCGGAGAAAGATGAATAAATGGGGCGCCAGTGAAATAACTTATGGTGACGTCTTAACTCATGAATAAAAAGCGGAACACCCATACATTATCTATTTTATAATGAAAATCATCACAACTACTACTTACAAACACATCTCAATCTGGGTTTATATCTGATCAAAATTTCAGCCTCGTGGTTGTACTTAGCTTGTTCTTGATTTGTGGGCGATCTCAGCCAGGGTGTTCTTTTAAAATTTGTGCTGATAAAAAAGGCGTGTACAATAACTTGTTACTTACCACACTCATATCTAGCAGGATTAGATGACGTTTTTGTAATATTATACTTGATATCTTCCGGGCATACAAATAGTCCTAGTTTTGGCAGCACGTCCCTAGCACAATGGTCATGTACTCTACAGCAGCTACATAAGGAGAAAAAGAAATAAGTTGTCATCCACAGTCGATTTGTAGTTTTTAATACTTAATTTTTTTTCTTTTGAGTATTTTTCAACGTTTTTCTTTAACTAAAATATTTTCATTTTTAAATTCGGAATGCGAAGCATTTCGAATTTATTGTGATGGTTGAGAAAAAAATCATCGTAAACTTTAATTTTGCGCGTGCTCAGAACGTGATTGAGGCATGTTCTTTAGCATGTTTGACGCGCGGTGCAGGCTAGGAACTGACGGGCGGTAGTTAATTACGTGGCGACGTTGAGTTTAGTTTTGGAGTAGAAGCGAGAAGTTTGGAGTATAATTTTATTTGCTCCGTGCGGTTGAAACATCTTCAAGTTTAATATTTCGTCGCCCTCGTTGGCTGACATCACTATCATCACACATACACATCAACAAGCAAAGTTCCACAATCAAATTTGTGACTTCGAGGGTAGCTTTTTGGCCTGGAAGTTTGCTTGAGTCACCATATTGTCAAATTTTCTATTGTCTAAACGCTCGTTTTTCTATCACTGAGTGAAATTTTGTTTATATGACTTTATACTGAGCCCAAAAATTGACCTAAATTTGAATCTACGTTAAAAAATGAGTTCTAATTAATTGTTTGCATAAATTGTTGTTGCAGTAAAGCTAGATATCTTTTATTGATTGTTTTACGGATTCTTTCGTTGGAGAAAAGAGTATGTCGGAGAACGAATCGAATAAAAATAAAATAAAGACACAAGAGACCAAGGAATTTGAGAAATAGGTTAAACTTTTAAAAATCTACTACAAATCCCAGCGGGATGTCATATTTTCACCTTCTAGTCTACCACTCACACACATACTTCAAAGAATTGAAATACTAATTATGTGTTTCATGTATAAAACCACAGAACGCACTTTATTTTTCCAGAGAAAAAAATTGAAACTGTACTACCACTTTAATGGTTTTTTAGGTTCTTAAAACGACTAAACAACTCCTTATAATGATCAGTAGCCGATTCTTTTATCTAAACGCAACCTGTAATTTAATAGCTACTATTAAGATTAAAAATATTTATTGCAAAGAAAATAACTATTGCCTCATAATCTAGATTTCTTTCTGTTCTTTCGTAGTCTTGGACTACTACAGTACTTGTCCAATCTATTCGCCTTCTGGCTGTTCAGGCCGAGGTGAAGTTTCGAAACAAACTAAACGCAGCTTTCAAACTTTTGTTCTTTTCCGACACGCTGAACGGCTTTGTTCAATTCACAGCATAACATTAGAGGTTTATTTTGTCTTGGAAATCAGAAAGTTTGATAATTCATATCAAAATTGTCTATTCTACTGTACTTTTTAAAAAAAAATTTCCGTTTCTCAAAATTGTGTAGTCATGTGATTTTTTTGCTGATTATGCAACGGATGCGGCAAGAAATCAATTGTGCAAAATTATTTTGACAAAAATCTATTCGACGGCAACGTAAAAATGTCTGGCCTAAATTGTTGCTAAAAAGATTTTGTTGATCCTGCAGCTACTGGTAATATTACCCACACATTTGCTTACATTTTGGACAAACCCACTGCATTCCGAAGTGGCCCAAGGGGTACTTTAATTTTTATTTTACTATAATATTTTTATTTATTCTTAATTTTTTAAATTTTTTTCATTTTCTTATTTTGTATCATCTTTCCCAATAAAACTTGTAACACATATTTAAATTTTTCCCGATCATTTCTATTTCACAGAAAATCTCTGAGGGTATGTTACCAGTGTCATAACTACGATTAAGAAGTGTTTGCATAGGCCGCTAATACAAACACGTATGATTACCAATCAGAGTGTGCGTAATATCTAGATTATTTTATGATGTTCTTCAAGGGCAAGAAAGTATGTTTTCAAAACACTACACATAAGAGGAAAAATATATAGAGCCATAACATCTACTTTTGGGTGGTATATATAGGCATATTGAGACCCAACTTGCTCATTTCTATAAAAAGCAAACCCTACATTGAACATTGAAAATCCCACCTAGTCACTTAAACTATGTCTGTATGTATGTACGAATGTAAATGTATTTATGTATGCATGTATATATGTATATATAATCTTAAAAGGACGATCAAAGAACATTCTAAATGCCGCCATGTAAGCTTAAAGTATCTTACGTAAAGAACGCATTGTTAATCTGTTATATACGAATGATAAACATAGTCTGACTTTGCCTGATGATTGCGTAAGCGTAAAACTCAGAGTAGCGACTGCTATGCATTTGTCTACATTTATGTTATGTTTGTATATGTGAATACAAGTAATTCAGCAACGCGTGTTTGCTCTCATGTAGTTCAATATTTTACAGCTCCAGAATTTTTAATGAAGCATTAAAATTTTACTTACAAATCAAAATCGTCCACGACCTTTCCATGTCCTCCTTGTCCGCACCAACAGCCATAGCCTCTTGACGCAACCGCACTTAGGCTTAACTTTTTATAACCAGTCCAGCCAGTATACGCCAAGGCTAACTCTTTCAACTCATCCAAGGATCTTTTTTCTTTGGCGAAGCAAACAAAAGATTAAAACGCCTAAAAGGTTCTTGTGTTTGCTGAATCTTTGTATTGAGTAAACAAGTATTATCTCGTGAAATTTGTCACGCCCAACAAAGATGATTTCGAGTTGCTATAAAAAAAGAACCTAGGTTCGGGAATGACCTATAAGGTAATGTAATGGCAGTTTTCTTGGCTCCCTCATTTTCATCATCTCAAATAAACATAAGCGCAATTCACTGGGTATCCTATAGAAAATAGGGATTTCTTGGGTAGACAATTCTGAAAATGGGATTTTTTCGGGTATGAAGTATTTATGAACCTCTGGCGGACCCCCCTCCCAGAAACAATATCAAAAAAATTTCAGAAGTTTATTTAAACATGAAACCTTAATTTATCTGTTTGAGACTCTTAGAGTGTCCAAAGTGTGATGATGTCGCAAGTCTTTGGTTTAGTTATCATTACTCCGACGAAGGACTGCAGTCCTGGCAAACGTCAATGTCTTCCGAATTGTTTATCTTTTTTATGACTTATACTAACCAAACTATTTCACAAATGGCTTTTTAACTCTTTCAATTTTTTTCATGCATTTTACAATATTTTAACTTTCTCGATAAAACAAAGCAATTTTTAGATGATGTTGTTGTAGTTAATTAAGCTAATTTAGAATCACTTTTAAATTTTGCATACTATTTATATTTTGTAAAATAACAATAAATGATATTAGTTTGCCAAGAATGGCATATAAAAAACTCTAATTATGTAATCGAGTTCAATAAATAAAAAAATCAATAATAAATTTAAATTTACGTCTATCAAAATGCGCTTTAATGCTAAAAATGAAATACTATTAAAACTCACGTTTGGCAGACTTTTAAGCACGAACACATTTTACAAAATTAGTGCAAAAAAAAAAGAATGCTTATTCTAAAAGAAATGACCTTGCCGTTTCAAACTTAGTTTGGAACATAATCACGATTGTTAGTGACAGTGTATCTTACCTGGGTTATACTCTTTAACCTTGTCATTCGGCGCAGAAGCAGCTGCGTGTATTTGTTATGAGGAAAAATAATGTTATTGTTTGCAGTTTCAATTCCAATTTCAAATTCGATTTTTAATCTAGTCTTAATTTTGATTCTTATTTTTGATTTCATTTTCAATTTCGGTTTCAATTTTAATTTAATGCGTGTGCCTTTCCGCCAATCAAGAAGAAAATCGAAAACCTGAAAACTGATAACTTTCGTTTTCGATTTAGAAACGACTCAATTTCAAGTTTTAGTATGATGCCAAAAATGAAAACAAGGGGGAAAATCAATTTTTTTTTTGAAATTGTATTTTCTATGTTTGATATAGCAAGTAAGAAGAAAAATGGAAAAAGGTGTTTTTTTAACTTTGAATCTCAGTCGCAAGTTTAAAACAAAAAATTGCTCAAATATTTCTTTTCTCTGTTGAAACCAAATACTCACTTTTTTGGGCGAGTGATAATTACAACTTATAAAATGTATTCCGCTCTAAAAAACGCAAGGAAGAAATAAATGAATAAATTCATGAGATAAAAACTAGTTACTAACATTTTCGATTTCATTTTCATATTCATTTTAATTTTTATTTTAAAGCTTTTTGTTAAAACTTGCACGTTAGCAGCAACTTACCAAAACCAATTGAAAACAATACAACTACGCATGTCCAATGCGGTCGTTGAAAAACGAGCAACATGCTTGGAACAGGGCGTTTTTCTGTTTGAAAAGAATAAAGAAAAACAAATTTTAAAATTCATGAACTTCTGACAGTTTTAGATCGAATTAAAAGAAAAACAGTACAACGAATTTCTATATATTTCATATTAAAACATCTATAACATTAAGTATATTCAAAAGAGTTCGATTTCGCTTACAAGGTATTTGTCAGGTTTAACAAAATGCGGGAAGAAAACTTCTGTTGCAAAAACAGGTTTTTCAAAACCCTAAGAAAATAATGAACTGATACTATAATGATTATTGTCAGCGTACTCACGTTGTAAAACATAGCGCCGGTTTTACCCTAAAACAATCCATAAACCTACACATAGAGTGAGCCCTTTCTTTGTGCTCTCCCGTTAACAAATCGCGTTTTTACAAAATTTTAAAATTCAAAAGAGTCGCTGCGAAAGTCAAGAAACTTTTCAGCTGGTAAATAGGGGTTAAGCACCTGTAACATAACCATTCAACTTGTTAATTGTTCAAGACAGGTTTAGCAAATCTTCATAAAGATTGGTTACATTAAAGTGCTACTAGTGCAAAATACGACATGAATCTTAGCTTTTTCAATATTTTCTATGCCAATCTACAAATTAAAACTGGAGAAACAACACTTTTAGAATAATAATTTGTGTAATAGCTCTGCGAGTGTTTTTATTTTCCAGATGAACTGAGCGAAGATTCCGTCCGCCATTACAGAGTTTCGAATCGCCATATGACATCACAAGACTCAACTCCGGGCAACCAAAACTACGTACATAATGCCAAACATAGGAAAAACACACCTACAAAAATAGGTACACAAAGAGTACGTGGTCGGACATTAAAGATTATCGATTTTTTAACTCAAATCATAAATTTGACTGAAAAATGTCTAGTCTCCATGATCATCTGGTTTTGACTCCCAAAAACAATATTTCAAAAGTTGTAAAACAACAAATGAAAACCATTTGGCCTCTTTATACACAATGCAGTTAATTTGAGAGTGGCATGGGTTGAATCATTGGCGTCATATCCGTTGTCTGTGTTCAACCCAGCATTACGCAGGTTATTTGCTCTCGATTAATGGCTGACAAAAAACACCAGCGTTGAGTCTCGAAAAAACACACTTCAACGTTTTTTTATCTCGAAGGTTTGGTAACATGTTTATCTTCTATCTCTACTTCCCGGAATCTTGGATTTCCGCACTAGTAGTACTTTATGTTTTACTGACTTGCAGTGAAAGTCCCTTTGAAATTTTAAAAAAATCTTGCATTATTTTCTTGCTAATAGGAAGCCATTATTTATCAAAGATTTTAACAACTAGTTTATGTGTTAATGGTTTTACTACTTTATCCTAGACTAAAGAGATACACAATCAAACATCAGAGACTTTGACCAATTTGTCATAATCTGTGTAACTTTGTAACACGTGTAAGCGTCTGTCTATTTATATGTAACACTTACAAGGCAAGTAAATAAAATAAAGTAGATCAACTGTTATCGGGTGTTCTGTTTGCCTCATAAGGAGTAGTCTTGAAAAGTTACAAAAGAATTCCAGTCCCATTAGGTGTCGAGAAAAATCTTCGTCTTCAATTATGTATTTCATAGATATGGAACTACCAAGAAAAACATTCTTTATCGACCTGATTATGCTTGTTTTTGAGTAGGGAAAAACTACAAAGATTAATAAAAACAACTTTCTCTATCAGAAACTGATTAGTTTTAAAACATTTAGCTAAACGAAAACAAATTATTATTTCTACAAGATAGATAAAAAAGTAGAGCTCGCGGAAGTAAGCTGGATGTAAACGAGATGGGCTTGGTTAGAAACTGCAACTTTTCAAATTGAAATTGCATTCAAATTATAATTATATAGAACCGTACCTAAATCCTATGTAAAGGCAAACTTCGGGTCTTTAAATTGAATCCAGTTCAAACCCAATCTGTTCTTCACTGCGACTTAGTATGTAGTGAAACTGAACTGTTCCCCTCAAGCCTCGCTCTAAAAGGGCTTGCAAGGAGTGAGTTAATGGAAGAGTTTGGACAAGTAACAGGTACTTCAATACTAGAGAGCATAAGCTTGCTAGAAAGATATTTGAGTAGGCAAGAACATGGTGTAGGAAAAATAATATTCAAAGTTGTAGTTAAGTAAGTTTACTAATTTGCTAGTTCCGATAGGACAAACAAGTGATTTTATGTTCCTCACTGAGAAATGTGCATGCATTCTGTGGTAAACAACTTGGGTAAACGAAACGGACATAGAGGACAACAAAGCGTTTAATAATTCATAAGAGTTTCTAAGTGAACAATTACTAAGGTCTTAAGAAAAGTATCACAGGACTTGCTTTAACGTTTCCACGACTGCTTGACAATCTGATTCCTTATACGAACAAATTAAATGAGACTGTTCTGTTACTGCAAGGATAAGCTTCCGTTGTTAGGAGCGTAGCCAGCTAATATTTGCTTTTAGTATTTACCAAAGCAATCATTATCCATTTTCGCACGCTCTGATTGGCTCCCGTATCTCACAATATCCATGATTATTAGTTAATTTTGAGGCGGTAGTCAAAATGGCGCCCCATTAGCCGTTAGATTTTGACAAGGAAATGATTGCTTTACACGAAGAACCATTCCAGAAAACAAGAAGAGGACAACAAGAGTTGGCTTTTTGGTTTTAATGGTTAGGACACACGCTGGGGCCTGACCCACCCTTCAACCGATCATAAATTTCAATATTTTTCCAAGATGGTGGTTTTCCCGACCGCGTTGCCTTATCGGAGCAAAATAGAGACACTATTCTATCTCAGTGGTGTTTTCCCACGACAATTTGTGGATGATTGGTGTCTATTCGTTTAAGTTTTTCGGCGGGAAAAAAAGTCGAAATCAAGAGCTTCATTTTGAGACTCTACTTGTTAGTGAAGACAACTTGATAGCAAAGATGTCACTCGTGCAAAGTCCTACAGTAAAGAAAATGTCGCCAGTGAAGGATAATCCTGTTAAGAAGCTTTTGAATTCGTTTTTCGTTTTGTTTTGCCCGAAATTAAACATTTTAAAATCATAGAGTTTCCCACCTATTATCCTTGGTTCACTTTCTTTTAGAAACATCGATTACCGCACTAAGACTCGAATGTAAATCAAGGGTTTTGCTCTTGGAAAGTCCCACAGTAAAGAAAATGTCGCGTTCAAAAGAAGTCAATTTCGCTTACAAGTTCGTTGTTAGTTTGAACAAAATGCGAGGAATAAAACGTCTGTTGCAAAAACAGATTTTCAAAACCCTATGATGATAATGATTTGATACTAAAATGGTTATTGTCAGCGTACTCACGCTGTAAAAAATAGCGGTTTTACCCAAAAAGATATGAATCCATTAACCTACACATAAAGTGAGCTCTCTCTTTGTGTTCTGCTGTTAACGAGACGCGTTTTTACAAAATTTTTCAATTAAAAAGAGTCGCTGCAAAACTTAAGAAACTTTTCAAATGGTAAATAGGGGTTAAGCACCTGTACAATGACCATTCAACTTTAATTTTTCAAGACAGGTTTAGCAAATTTTCATAAAGATTGCTTACATTAAACAGCTACTAGTGCGAAAACCGACATGAATCTTAGCTTTTTCAATTTATTTTCTATGTCAATCCTCAATTAGAAGGAGAATTACCACTTTTAGCATAATATTTTTTGTAATAGCTCTGCGTCTGTTTTTATTTTCCCGATAAACTGAGCGAAAATTCCGTCCGCCATTACAAAGTTTCGAATCGCCATATGACATCACAAGACTCAACTCGGGGTAACCAAAACTACGTACATATTGCCAACCATAGGAAAAACACACCTACAAAAATAGGTACACAAGAGTACGTGGTCGGACATTAAAGATTACCGATTTTGTAACTCAAATCATAAATTTGAAAAATGTATAGTCTCCATGATCATCTGATCTTGATTCCCAAAAACAATATTTCAAAAGTTGTAAAACAACGAAAGGAACCCATTTGGCCTCTGTATATACAACGCAGTTAATTTGAGAGCGGCACAGGTTGAATCAATGGCGTCATATCCGTTGTCTGTGTTCAACCCAGCATGGCGCAGGTTATTCGCTCTCGATAAATGGCTGACAAATAGAACCAGCGTTGAGCCTCGAAAAAACACACTTCAACGTTTTTTTGTCTCGAAGGTTTGGCAACATGTTTATCTTCTATCTCTACTTCACGATTCTACTTCCCGGAATCTTGGATTTCCGCACTAGTTGCACTTTACGTTTTACTGACTTGCAGTGAAAGTCCCTTTGAAATTTTAAAACATTTTTGCATTATTTTCTTGCTAATAGGAAGCCATTCTGTATCAAAATTTTTTAACAACTAGTTTATGTATGTATGGTTTTACTACTTTATCCTAGACTAAAGAGATACACAATCAAACAGAGATTTTAACCAATTTGTCATAATCTGTGTAACTATTTAACACGTGTAAGCATCTGTCTATTTATATGTAACACTTACAAGGCAAGTAAATAAAATAAAGTAGATCAACTGTTATCGGGTGTTCTGTTTGCCTCATAAGGAGTAGTCTTGGAAGGTTAAAAAGAATTCCAGTACCATTAGGTGTCGAGAAAAATCTTCGTCTTCATTTATGTATTTCATAGATATGGAACTACCAAGAAAAACATTCTTTATTGACCTGATTATGCTTGTTTTTGGTAAGTGAAAAATTACAAAAGTTCATAAAGACAACTTTCTCTATCAGAAACTGATTAGTTTTAAAACATTTAGCTCAACGGAAAAAAATTATTATTCAATCTATTTTGTCTGAGCTCTACAAGATAGATAGAACAAGTAGAGTTCGTGAAAGTAAGCCGGATGTAAACAAAAGCTTGGTTAGAAACTGCAATTTTTAAAATTCAAATTGCATTCAAATTATAATTATATAGAACCGTACCTAAATCCTATGATTAGGCAAACTTCGGGTATTTAAATTGAATCCATTTTAAACCCAATCTGTTCTTCACTGCGACCTAGTATGTAGTGAAACTGAACTGTTCCCTTCAAGCCTCGCTCTAAAAGGGCTCGCAAGGAATATGGGATAATGGAAGAGTTTGGACATGTAACATGTAATTCAATACTAATGATCATAAGCTTGCTAGAAAGATATTTGAGTAGGCAAGAACATGGTTTAGGAAAAATTATATTCAAAGTTGTAGTTAAGTAAGTTTACTGATTTGCTAGTTCCGATAGGACAAACAAGTGATTTTACCTACTTAAAAGTCGCTTGAAAAACTGGAACTAATATACACACATATTTTCTTAGTAAAGGCTGCCACACTAGACGATTTTGTCTGAAGAGCCCCAATATTTTGTCTGCCATAAATCTATCCCTATCGTAGCCACATGGTTGCAACTTCGCTTCCCTTCGCTGATTTGCAAAATAGTTCGGACAAGTTATCGGTAACTGTCACACATTCGCCGACAATGTCTGATCAGACATTTCTGGATCTCAGTAGCTTGTAAGATCTTCCTTCATGACATAAAATCGTGTCCGATTTTGGTCTTAGCTTTAACAGCCGAAAAAGCCAATTTTTCGTCGCAGTTAAAGAATCGGGGTCCTCTAAAAGGAAAATCGTTGTCTAATGTGAACATGTGGCAGCCTTAAACGAATTAAGGGCATTACTGAAGTCTCTGAAACCAAATGAATGACATCCTAACCACGTGCTTTTGGTCTCTCCATTTTGAACACTGTCATCTTGATCGCACTCATCTGTGAGTTGGCCGTAGCAGATCTTCAACACCGCAACGTCCGTCTGTGTGTCAAACCTGCCACAAGCTAAAAACGGCCAAAGCAACGCCATCTTTCCGTTACTCAAGAGTCCATTGAAATACAATAACTCAAGAAATAATGACAGACGATACTGATATCCTTCACTTTCCAGGTGCCAGCAAAGAACTTTTGCCGAACTCTGTCACAAGAACTTTGTTCAACCTTGTTGTCAACAAGCACTTTTATTCAAGCGTATATAAACCCTTTGAACTTTTTTCCAAGATGTGGAAACTGTAACCAAGAACATTTTAAATTCAGTAATTTGCTTAGACTCTTTTGTAGACTATGATGCTTTGAATTTATTTCTACTTATCTTATTGTTATAGACGGATTATATAGTTGATTAAATTAGACTGGCAGGATATTTCATTGTTCCGGAAACTTTTCCTTTCAAACATTTATTACCTACCTTAAAAACTAGCTATTTTCAGCTTAATACATTAAACAGATACCACATTTTAGCTCTAATTTACGAGTCACATAGACAAAATCTTTGTGTTTTACCATATAATCTTTGTTTATATTCCTATAATAATAATTCAACTATTACTTATGATGGTTTGACAAGTAGCACAAGTCTTCCTGTGTTTAAGCAATTGCTCCACAAGAAATTTAGAACAAACAGTCCAAAACCTTCGATATAGATATTTATTGTTCTGATTTACATATGTTACAATATAGTTTTAAGTACCTTGGTTGAGCAAATACATCCAGTTTTTCTTGCCCGAGTCAAAGGTTTTCTCCGTTGTGGCCCTTCAAAATAATATTTAATTCTGTAGAGACCATCATTTGAGAAGTAATATTTGTAAAACAAAGGCGAGTGTTTCATGATCATTTGGTTTCCTAACACGAGAAAAACAGTTAAAAGCACAACCCCTACGGTCGAGTTGTCTTATTGTTTTTGAATGTTTGAAAACCTAATGAAACACAAAGCCCGAGTTTTTTCAAAGAACTTCTCTAACAAATACCTTTATGAGAAAAATGTCGTAATTAGCGGTATACTATTTAGAAAATTGAGTTGGGTCTAAAGTATGACACCTAAATAAGTAAATTTAAACAAATCAGTTGTCTTTGTCAGTCACGGCTATCTGACACGAACTCGTTAGGTTTTCTTACTGATTGTAGTTCCCTTTGGTTGCATATTTGAGGCTTTGCTATCAAAACGAGCGCTTTGCTTCTTATTGCTTACGCCATGGCTTACAGAGCCAGAATAATAAACATAAGAAAAGATATTTTGGAAGAAAAGGCCGTACTAAATCTGACCCACTACAAAAAAAAATAGACTGCTTCAATATTTTTTGAATGGAAATGAGTGCGGAAGTTAAAGGTTCCGACATTAGAACTAGGTTGTCCAATCAAAGATTGAAATCTTCAGTCCAGTTATTACGTGTGCCATTCGTAGAAATGGGTGTCAAAAACCCTAAACTGCTGGATGACTGAATTTGTTCAAGAAGCGGCAAAGCTATCTAAGGAGAATTATTCGTCTTAAGACGCTGTTGCTTCGTTGGTTTATGAATATGCAGATTAAGAAACATTTTGCACGTGTGTTTTGAAAACAATTGGAACATGTGGTTCTTCAACTGGTGTTTCAATGGGTTTCCAAACTCAACCACCTGACCATAACGGCGATTTTGGTTGGCTTATCAAACATGAATTATTAATGAATATAAGAAGCAACCACTCCTGTCAAATGTTTTGAAGTATGTGGTCGAGCGTGCACCAAATTAGCCGTTTGAACACACTGTTCTGTCAAGGTTCTTACCTGTTGGATAACTGTGATTTTTCGAGTATAATGCGAAGCACCAGATTGCATTCTTTTACGGCTAGTCACCAGGTCATCACGGTTCAAAGATCTTTGTTATGCAAATCAGATCCATATATAAATCCACCATGCGGTCTTCACAAGTTGTCTTTTTGAGCAGGCAAAACCTGAAATTAATTAAAGATGCGCGAGGGTCACCCAAAAGGGTGGGCTTTAAAATAAAGCGAGGGCTCAATGACAATGAATGCTTCACGAAAGAGCACGGGTAATCGAGACCCAACAGCAGCCTACACTTTAAGAACAGCCTAAGCAAACTTGCCAACAGAAGTAGATTCTCTTTGATAGAACTTAACAAAAGTGCCCACATTTTTCCAGTCCGCTGCCTTCAAGACAATATCTACGGGTACTCCTCAATCGACGGCCTTTGAGGCGGAAGCTCCTCTAAAGCTGTGGCCCTTAAAAATCGTTGTATCAATTCCCACTAAATATAATGCAGCTTTAAGCCATCTTGATAAAGTTGCAGATGAAACTACTTTGTAGGGCTTACCATATTAAACAAAAGACAAGTAAACAATTACATAGTTTACTAAAACGTCTTTTATGTGAAATAACTTTGCAAAACCTTTATGTCACACAACTTAAAATTCGTTTAAAAAAATGTCTCAAATCAATTTTTTAATACGGGCGACCATTGTTTTGTTTTTTAAATTGCATAATTTGCCATACAAAAAATATTTTCAAATCGTTATTATTTACCAAAAGAAGAGAAAAACTAATTACGAACATTCGTATTAATATTTCTTGGATTTTTTTCTTACAGAATGGGCTTCGGTACGAGGAGTGAACGACGACATTGGGCAAAAGTCAAAAGATGAGTTGAATGACAACTTGCGTTTATTTAATTTTATGCCGAGGCAAGAAACAAAAATGGAGGAAACTACAGTCGTAGTACACTCTTCGGTTTCCAAAACGGGATAGAAAGATATTTGAACAATCCACCATTTAAGAAAGGGCTTCATATTGCTACTTACCCCGCATTTCAGCAATCAAACCAAAGGCTGGACACGAAACTGAAGAGTATGCGGAGGCAAGGAGAGGAAAACGTACAGCACAAACCTTGCATTGAACACAGAGACCTCCGCCGACTGAAAAACAGCGCTGCAATAAGTCCTTCAACCCCTAAAGGGCTACTCAACAATGTGTGGTTCCGTATTACCCTGTACTTTTGTCGCCGAGGAAGAGAAGGCCAAAGAAACCTCAAGAAGTCAAGCTTTGTCTTCCTCCAAGATGAGAACGAAAACAAATATGCCACCATGGCGCACGACGACAAGAAAGTTAGCTTCGCTGTTATGTTTTCTGGTTGCCAGATCGGTCATGTTAACGTTTCTTTTAGCCGCGCTCAGCAAAGATGACTTGTATTTAACTTGAGAACATGTTGGTAAACCGTTTTTGCAGTTTTAACTGTGAACTTTTGACATTTTCGAGAGTCATTTTGGTGTATTTTTAACAATCGTTGTAAACTCGCTGATTCGCAGACAAACAGCAAGTTTTTAATTTGATTTGTAAAGCGACTTTTGATTGGTTAGCTTAGGAAATGCCAACGTCACGACAGTGTTTTAAAAAGGTACGTTTTGATCATTAAACAAGTAAAAAGACCATCGTTTTTTGTATTTTTAAGAGTTTTAAAGTTATTTTATATTCGTCTCGGGTTTGCATAGTTGCCTCGAGTTCTCCCAACCCCTCTCGTTTTTACATCGCGTTATATAAACACAGAAAAAGATTTCTGTTGCTTAAATAGTTAATAGCAAAGAGAACAGTACAGATCTGTAAAAATTAATTATACTATATGATTTATTAAGGTCTCTAAACTGATTGGATCTGCTTGAAGAGGATTTCTCTGTTTCGTATCACACCAGCAACAAAAACATTTCCAATCTGCTGAATACTTTTTTTTTTGCTGCCATTGGAGAAATTCCTCTAACATCGAGGTTATTCCGGATACATGTATGCCACGCGGTTAAGCGCATTACATCTTTCAGAGGGTGTAGAATATCCTCCTGAGGCAAAGCTAGGAGCTTGTCCCACTGAGGCAGAAGGAGTCAGGACGCTAGACCAATATTTGGAGAAGCTGTTGGTACCATTGAGCTGTTGGCCACCAAGGTGCTATGATTAGAGCATCTGAAACGTCTTCCAAGTTGAGCTTCATTAAGGCTCTGCCTATCAAACTGAAAGGAGGAAAAATATAAGGTTTGAGTGTCTCAAGCTTACAGAAAAAGTATCTACAGCCGTGGCTCCTGGGTCTGGGTATCAGGAAATATTAATTCTCAATTGAAAATTGAGGCGTGATGCAAACAAATCTATATTGGGGACAAACAATGATTGTGAAACGAATTTGCCAACGCTCCACTTCCGTCATTGTCAATGATATATTACCCGGATGTTATTGTTATTTCAGATAAGACGGACACCTTTTTTACAACGGAAAGTTAAAACCAATCCCGGAGGCGTCCTTTTTACAGAGGTTTTAGAGCATACAATAGTGGAGCAGTTGAATGAAACTAACTCGTTAATGAGCATTAAATTTAGATAACTTTAAAAACTCAGTTTCAAAAGCGTGAATTGATTTCCCTGAAAGGATCGTCAGGTTCCTTCTTCCCCCGGCAAGTTCTTTTCAATTTTATCCACCAGAATGAGGTTTTTCAAAGGTTTTCGCTCATCCATGCCCTAATAAGTGATGATATCAAAGACTTAGAGTGACTTTTTCCAAATCATTAGTTCAGTTTACTATAGCATGGCTTTTGAAGACGAAATAGCGATACATTTCTAAGATGTAAAAAAAGTTCTTAGCAGAGAAAACTGCGTACCAAAATATTAAGTGGTTAAAGTCTCCTCCGGCAACGAAACTACTTGATGCATTGTGTTTGTCTGTGTCAAGGAGCTCACACAGGAATTGGCAAGAAACGACATAAGGGCGAGTTATAGACGCACGCCATCCCACAATCCTCCACGCTATGTGTCTGGATAGTATTTACTTGTACAGAATTCGAATGTGAGAAGACAAACTAGGGATTTGCCATTGAGAGCCAGTTAAACGGTATTTACTTTTCAATAACAAACCCTTACACTATTATGAACTACATTTACTCTTTGTTTTTTTTTTCCTGAACTTAGTTTTGCTTCCATGCACTGAGGTGGAAAAGTGAAAGACACAAAAAATGGTAACACATGCAGATGAAAAACGAAGCCATCAAAAAGAGAGATTTTTTGCCTTACATTTTGCAGAAACAGTCATCGCAAGTAAAACCCTAAAAAACGCAGTTTATTTTAAGTTTTCATTACAATTTACAATTCCCGTAGTGTAGTTGTATGTCGATTGATTTTGATAAAAACCAATTTCTTTAAAAAAAAATAGGTTCCTTTTGTTAATAAATTGTGAACAGAATTCCAAAAAGAATGGCAATAGGACTGCCTTAGTTTGTTTGTGCGAAGACAGGACTGCGTTTGGAGTCCATCACTATTTATTTTTATTTATTTTTTACTTATATAACTTTTACGTACACGACTATTGAGAAGCACAAAATTTAAGCTAACAAGAAATAGGCGTGGAATGGCTCGCACAACAGAGCATGGCTCCAAATAAAGTATGGCAAAAAGAGATAAATACAGTTAGTATAGGTAATCACACGACTTTAAGTTCAATTAGGAAATAATTTGGCACGAGTAGGCTGTTCAAAAATTATCAAAATTGCATGTGCCCGTAGGGCGAATGCAATTTGAGCTTTTGAAAAACACATGAAGGCAAGTTTTTTTCCAAATTGAATAAAATAAGTCGTGTAATTACGTTTTAATAATATACACAACAAAATTACAGAGCAAGTATAGAAAGAAATTAAAGAGTTTCTAATCAATCTAAAAGGAGCCAGCATTGAGGTATTTAGTCGAGGTTGAAGCCATAATCATAGTCGTCATCGCAAACGTAGTCGAAGTCGTAGTCATAATCGTATTTGTAATTGTGTTCGCAGTAGTAGTTGTAGTATTCGTCGTCATAGTCGTACCCCGAGTCGTAGTCATACTCCAAGTCGAAGTCGTAATCTTAGTCGTGGTCGAATGTCCATGTCTAAAAACAAAAACTGACTAATAGCAACACGTTGATTGCGTTGTGATGCTATGTGCTGATTGACAATTTGGGCATATCGTTTTCAAAGTACAGCAATTGTTTATATCAAATAATATGTTTGTAGCAGATTTGTAGAGCTTGTACAGGGCAGTCTTGAAAGAGGTAACCAAACCAGAATTGCAGATGGTAGGAGACAAACTTCCAAAATGTTTGCAATACGATTGAAATAGCTGTACTGAAAAAGCTTGGTTTTACATAAAGGTGCTGACATGTCCAAGTTATTTATGTATTAAAACAATCTTGTAATGGTCAGTAGAAGTACAGGATGCTTAAACTACTGAACTCACCTTTGCTCCTGCAAAATATAAGTTTTAACTTATTTCAAAGTTAGCATTCCGGTAGTTAATTTTCGGGTTTAGATTTTCCCCAAGGCGTTTGGAACTTGTTTTGCCCACAACTGCCTTGGCTACTCCAAGAAATGTGATAAACAATGGTGCTGAACAAACCATTTGGCAACGTAAACCTCCCTTACCCAAATAACAATTGAAAGTTCTGTCTCGGGTTTAATGAAATTTACAAACTGTGAAAACTTAGAATCAAGATAAATTAAAGCGAAACGTTCAGCAAGGTAATTGTTAACATAAATATTCTCAGCGAGAAACAAATGGAACTCACTTTTCCTGCTGGTTAAAACGATAGCTAGGAGGCATCCATAGCGAAACTAAACATTTGCACTTTCTCATAATACAATTAAATTTTTTTAGTTTATTAATCAAAATTAACTAACAGCTCTATTAGAGTGTTGGGATTAGTTCTGGGAGTAACTCACTGCTGCTACGTCACAGGTTACCAGTCCCCGGCCTGCTCGGTCAAAATTTACTTTCCAATCTTTTTAAAATTAAAAGGCGTACTTAGACGTGGAAATTTTCTTTGGTTATTCGATTTTTTAGTTCACAGATGACAACAGTTTTAATCTAGAACTTAAAAAAATAAGCTTGTTAGGGACTTTAATATTCTAGGGAACTTAGAGTTTACGCTAGTGTCCAAAGTTAACGTCACAACGGGACGACGTAAAAAAGTAACTATTGGAAACGGACACATTAAGTAACCACATCATGAATATGGAAAGAAATGATCAACACAATGGTACATTCGACTGCAAATCTTTTATTTGGTGCTCCTCAGAATAAGTTACATCTCTCAAGTTGGAGCTTAACTACAATTGCTTTCACATATGTATCCGCGACGATATGCAGACTCATATCTATTGTCGCAGTCAACATTGTTGAACTTTCCCTCTTGATTATTGTAAAATATCGAAATCTCGCCACAGGTTTCCGTAACGGTGCTGGATGGTTGTTTGCTCTGCCAGCGGCTGTCGCTAGTAGAAATCACTTGCCGGGGAGCCTCTCCCCAGACCCAACTCCACTTTTCATCTTCTTTTCGAAGCCCAATGTACCAGTGGTTAATTTTTATGGAGGTTTTCAATTTTTCTTTGATACGCTTTACCAACCCCTTCCATTCCTCCACAGTTTCCAAGGTAACCAGATGACTTCCCTTTTTCTCGCATTCTGCGTGGGCGATTTTCCAAGTTGTGGCGACGTCATGGAAGGTGTAACGTTGCTCCACAACTGCTTCTTCTACAATTTAAGGGGTAATTCTGTTAAGATTCACAACTGATAAAGGGCGATTCAACTTAGTTTACTTAAAAGAAAAAAAAAATGAAAAATGAACTGAAAACTCCGTATATTGAGAATCTAGTAAACAACTTCCTAAGTCAAGATTTCGAACAAACGGATCAAGGAATTAACTTATCTGTGTCGAAAGTTGAAAATATTTTACTCAGTGCTGCTAAAACCTCATTAAAACGTAAAACAGTTAAACGAAGGTGTAAGCTAGCAAATCAGGCTAATAAGAAATGGTTCGACTCTGAGTGCAGACTAAAACGACATAACTTGCAAAAAATAGCTAATTTAAAACGTAGGGATCCATTTAACATAAAAGTTCGTGATGATTTTCATTCAGTTCTTAAAGAATATAAAAGCTTACCGAGGCGCAAACAGCAGAGTTATAGGAACGAAAAGCTGGACCAGCTTTCAAACACTGATGTACGATAGCAACAGTTTTGGAAAATATTTCAAACACTTCCGGACGCAGAAAACAGCACTACGCTTCCTCCTGTGGACGAAAATGTTTGAATGAGCTCGATTATCCAATTACTGCTAAAGAATTAAAAAGAACAATTAAAAAATTAAAAAACAAAAAAGCAGCTTCTTCGGATCTGATAAAAAATGAAATGATTAAGGCTAGTTATGAAATATTATCGAATGTTTTCCTGAAACTGTTTAATCTCGTCTTAAAAACAGGAATATACCCAAGTGTCTGGTGTCTCGGAC